>PVJL010004077.1:0-139729 GCA_004026885.1 Lyroderma lyra
GGACAAAGGTTTTCAAGTTCTTTGGGTAGATCCCCAGAAGGGGGATTGCTGGGTCAAATGGTAGCTCTATTCCCAATTTTCTGAGGAACCTCCACACTGCCTTCCACAGTGGTTGTACCAGTTTGCACTCCCACCAGCAGTGTACCAGAGTTCCTTTTTCTCCACATCCTCTCCAGCACTTGTTATTCCTTGTCTTGTTACCATTTTAATTATGATGTGTCTTGGTGTGTTACTGTTTGGATTCATCTTGTTAGGGACTTTCTGGGTTTCCTGAACTTGATTGTCTATTTCCTCCACTAGGTTATAAAAAATTTCAGTCATTATTTCTTCAAATAAGTTCTTGATCCCTTGCTTTTCCTCTTCATCTTCTGGTAGTCCTAGGATGTGAATGATGTTATGCTTAATGTTGTAACAGAGGAATCTGAAACCACTCTCATTTTTTGGGGGGGAAGGGATCTTTTTTCTATTTGTTGTTCTGATTGAGTGTTCTCTTGCAAATCACTGATTCATGCCTCTGCTTCATCTAGTCTGGAGATCCCTTCTATTCCATTCTTCATTTCCTTTATTGTAATCTTTATCTCTGTGTGGGCCTTTATAATGGTTTGTATGCCTTTTTCTATGCTTGCTATCTCTTTGTTAAAATATTCATTAATTTGCTTAAGCATTATAATAACCATGATATTGAGCTCTGTCTTTGATAGGTTGTGTGCCTCCAACTTGTATTCTGGGGTTGTCTGTTGTCTTTTCTTTCCAGATGTGTTTGTTTCCTCATTCTGGCAGCCTCTCTATTTGGAGAGATTCTGCTCCTTAACCAGACACTCACTGCTGTAGTTTCTTCTGAGGCTCACTGCTGATGATGTAAGGGTGTGAAGGGGCAGTGGGGGAGGGTGACTATTGTCTTTTTTCTTTGCTTGTCACTGGTGCCAGTGGTATGGGCTTATGCTTTTCTCTATTTGGTTTTCCCTGAGGTTTCTGTCCTGAACCTTGGGATCAGCTGTCTTGCATGCTGGTCCCTCAGACCACATTGGTAGTGGGCCAAGAAAAGCTAACGCAGCCCTCTCCTTCTTTCTCCTTCCCCGCCTGAGTGAGGTCACTTGTGCTGTGGCTTCTCATCGCCCATCACTTCCCCTTCTCTTAGAACACAAGTGAAATTAGCTGCTGTGTCCCCTGGTACCTGGTCTGCACCTCCTAGGAACCAAAGTGTGGTCTGGTTGTGATCTCATGGGCCCCACCTCTGGGCCTTCTTTCCTCTGTCCCGCAGACTGAGTGAGGTCCAGAATGCTCATTCACCACCTTCTTTCTTCTTCTTCTCCCAGCAGTAGAGGTCCATGTAGGGACCTGTGCCCAGCCCAAATCCCTACACTTCCCCTGTTTTCTCCTTTGTTTGCCCCTCTTTGCCCACCTGCAGGTACTTTAATTCAATGAACAGATTTCTTAGCTGTAATTGTGCATTGCATAGGGAATCTTTGGTTGAGTTATATGTTTTATATGTTGTGATCTCCAGGGGAGATTTTCAGGAGTCCCTCTCCTGCTGCCATTTTGTTGCCTCTCTGTATTTTTTTAATGATTATTTTTAAACCTGGTTTTGAAGTATGATTGACATACAGAAAACTGTACATATTTAATGTATACAACTTGAGTTTGGAGATGAGTATACACACATGAAATCATCACTGTAACCAATGCCATAAGCATAGATTACTGATTTTTATTGTCTATTATGTGCATAGGTTGATCTCATTGTGATTTTTTTTTTGCATTACCTTATTGATCGAAGATGTCTCCTCATGTACTTATCATCCATATGTCTGTTTATTTTGATGAAGTGTTAGTCGAGGGCTTTTTCTCATTTAAATTATATAATTTTAGTTCTTATTGCTGAGTTTTTACAGGTTTTCCTTAATATATATTCCTATTGCAAGTCCTTTGACAGAAATGTGATGTGCAAATGTTTTCTCTCAGTCTGAGGTTTGTTATTTTCATTATTTTTACAATGTCTTTTGCAAAGTCAAAATATTCAATTGTGGTAAAAGTTTAGTTTATCATTATTGAAAATTTTATGGATTGTGATTTTCATGACACATCTAAGAACATTTTGCTTCATCTAGTCACAAAGATTTTCCCTCTTTTCTTCTATAAATTTTTTATTTTATTTTTCACATGGAAGTCTTTGGTCCATTTGATTTATATTTGTATAAAGTGTGATGTATTTGTCAAGATTCATTTTTTTTTTGCATATGACCGTCCAATTTTTCCAGTGCTTTTTGTTGAAAGGCTAGTCTTTCGTCATTGAATCGTCCTTTTATCTTAATTGCAAATCAGTTGACTTTATTTCTGTTAGTTTATTTTGTAACTGTCTTTTCTTTTCTACGGATCTAGCTACCTCTTTGCCAATAAATGACTGTCTTGATAATAGTTATAAGTCTTGAAATCAGGTACTGTGGGTCCTTGAAATTTTTTCTGCTTTTCAGAATTGTTCTGGCTATTGTAGTTTCTTTATCTCAGCATATAAATTTGAAAATTAGCATGTTGACATCTGCATTATAATTCTACTGGGATTTGACTGGGACTGTGTTAAATCAGTAGAACAATTAGGGGAGAATTAACATCCGTTGTAAAAGAACCCCAAACTCATAGAGGATAGCAAGCAATGACTGTTCTACAACTCTAATTGGTAATAATGCACAATGGATAGAACAAGTTTATTTCTTACAGTACAGAAAATAATATGAGCATCATTATGGTTATTCCATTTCCTCTTGCCATCAAATACCAATAAATGATATAGTAGGCCAGGTGGATGTTATATATTATGTGGCTGTTGCAGCTGCTAAGTTAGTCCCCCTTTCCCAGAATGAGCATCTGCAGGCTAGCCATGCTGTGGTCACTTTGACTTACTTAGTTGTGTATATGACCAGCTGCAGAAACTTCACAGTTTCAAAAAACAATATTTCTTGCATTCAGCAAGGGCATGCAGAGACATTTAGGGCCCATGGTTAGACTATTGCTATGAATATTACTTTTAGAATATTGAATTATTATGATATGTGAACATGTTATATTTATTTAGTCACATATTCTTCAGTTTCTTTCATCAGTGTTTGTTTTCAACATAGAAGCCTTGCATACATTTTATTACATTTATATCCCCATGGGGATTTTGTCCATACTAGCTTTCATATCACATGTTAGATATCTGAGTCAAAGACAGCTGAGGAACATGCCCAAGGAAATATGTTGACCTGTGATATAATAATAATAATGATGATGATGATGATAAAGAAAACAGGCATGTGCACAATGCATTATGTCCTTCACTTAATGGTTACTATGTGCTGGGAATATTTCTAAGCTATTAACACACATGAATTCAGCTAGTCTTACAAGAACCCTGTAAAGTAGGAGCTGGTATAATCACTCTTATTTCACTAATGACTATACAGAAAAAAAGGAGCTTTAATAACTGCCTTAGGATCACAGAGCCAGCAAGAGGGAGAGCTGTAATTTGAATCTGTGTAGTCACACTCCAGTGTCCTTGCTTTAAGTCAACCATTGCCCTACCTCAGGTCTTTTGATTCTGAATCAAATGTATTGAATATCTAAGCCAACTGCAGTGCCTTATGTGGAGTTTTGATAATGGCCCTGCTCACAAGGCAAAGAGATTCTGAGGAAATTCACAAGTCCCCATACCTGAAGAGTGGGAATCACTTGTAGTGGATTGGTTACATTTGCACCCAGAATCTTCAACTGTTACCTAAAGATACCAGGATATCTTGTTAAGTTTTATATGTCAGCTTCTCCTTAGGATTGAGTCATTGAGTGTAATTGAATTAGATTGGTGAGAATGTTGAATTTTTTGAACATACATGTAAAATTTTTAAAGTATACTCCTTTTCAAGGTTTTCAATAAAAAACAACAACTAAAAGTTTTTGAGATACTTAAATTATGTTTGTTTACAGGGCAATATCATTGACCAGATCCAGATTTGAAGATGAAGTATAGTATCATTTTTACTTAGTTACTTTATTATTTGGGCTAAAACTAGGATACCATTATGGTTTTTGGCTGATATTCAGGCAGTCAAAATCAAATAGAAAATATGCATTTTTTACTGGCTTGCCACAAATGGAGGCCTGCCTTTAACCCTCTTTTCCTTTTATAGTGAGTAATGGTAGCTATAAATAGGTATAATTTACTGAAACCACTGTCATCTCATTACTTATGTATATAATCATGGATAAAGATATACCATAACTTTTTTTCTTGCTAAGGGTCCAGTTCTCTTTCTGGTGAATTAGAAGACTAACCCAGTCCCACTTGTGAATGTAAAGAAGTGTTGAGTGAAGATGGGTGGAAGATATTGATGTCAAATGATTTGCCTACCAGCTCTCTCAGCAGTTCAGTCTGTAGATATTGAGCAAGTTTCTTCTCTACTCTATTTTATATGATAATATTTATCCTGGGAATAAAGAAGAAGAGGCTATGCACCCACATACAAATCAACTTGGGGGCCAAAGATGATTGAGTGAATAGAAATATTTTGAGTCTTCTATATTTATAGGACTTCTTATAATTTTATGAGATGCAGATTTGACTCATTTTTTTAAGCTAGAGAAGGAAAATAAGATAGGCCCCTGAATTCCGGAGGACTTGGGGAAGTGCAGCTTAAGTGTTCCTGACCTCTTAACTTTCTCTTCTCATAGCAAGTAACTTGTGCAGGTATATAGTTTTCCAAATTTTACAACTTGTCAATCTATAAACTTTTCTATAATATAGTTTCCATGCTCTTAAACCAAGAATGTTTTTTGGTCTTGACATTTATTTATTTTTTTTAATTCATTTTTATTGTTAGACTTATTGGGGGGACATCTGTTAGCAAAGGATTACATAGGTTTCAGGAATACAATTCTACAGTGCATTGTCAACTTGTTGTATAATAAGTTCACCTACTTTCTACCATGTTCTCTTAGGGTGTTTCTAGAATCCAGAAAAAATCTAAACTCATGGAAGACTATGGTTTAGAATGGAAAGTTTTGGAAAGATCCTTTTTACAACCTGCCTTCTGATAAAAGACTGAGAATTTCAGGGATGAGGGCAAAAACAGGAAATTTCTAGGCTCTAAGCTCATTTTCTCTCTTGGAAATCAATCCAGGAATTTTATAATTTTTTTCTTCTCTGGGGAAGGAGGAGGAAAAGGGATTCTACTTTCTACTTGTTGGCAAATCATACCAGTTACTCTCTCCTTGTTTCTGTTGAAATTTACTTGTTTTCTCTCCTTCTTTTGTGGTTTTCTCATTAAGATTTGAAACTCCAAACAGTAGTGTGTTAATTTTCAATTGCTACATAACAAATTACTTCGATTTTAATAGCAATACACATTTATTATCTCAGTTTCTGTGTGTCAGGAGTCTGTAAAGAGCTTAACTGGGTCCTTGGCTCAAGGTCTCATGAGGCTGAAATTGAGGTCTCGACTGGAGTAGTGAGCTTATCTGAAGCTCAAGGTCCTCTTCCAAAATGAGAAAAGTCATTTTCTTTCAGCTATAAGACTGAGGCTGTCACTTACTAGAGACGCCCTCAAGGATGCATTCTTGTTTCTGGCCTCTGTATTTTTTTTAAAGTGGTTACCTAAGTAAGTCAGGTCTACTCAGGATAATCTGCCTTTTGATGAAATCAAATTCAAAAGATTATTAACATCTGTTACTTCCCTTTGTCTGTAAAACATAACTTAATCACGGTAATGATATTCCATAAAATTCAAATTCCTACTCACTCTAAAGGGTGAAGATTATGCAGGGTGTAAGCATGGGGACTCATTTTTAAGACTGTCTTAGAATTCTGCCTTCCACTGAGGTGGAAGTTTGAGGTTGAAATTTGGGACAAAGAAGGATTTGGTGTGTATGTTGATGGGACCTGCAACTTTGAAGGAAAACAAATAATATATAAAGCATCATGTCTAAAGACTTGAAAATCAACACATTAACACAGATGAAGATATATTTTATCTGAGTGAGAGAAGAAAGAAATAAAGGATGTCTCTCTCAGCCTGAAAAACCCATAAATCAAGCATGCAGCAGTTGAGGAGATACTAATGCAGATAGAGATGGAAGAGGGAGGACATCAGATTGGGTATTTATAGAATTTTTGTATAAATCCTGGGAGCCACACGTAGACTGGAAACATCAGGTGATTGTGAAGGTAACATGGTTGGTAAGTATTTGGGCAGGATCACCACATTTAACCATGCTTTGTGCAGTGCCTCACTCCAAAAGGTGCAAATCATGTATACTAAAATATGTTTGGCACTTTTTTGAGTGTGGCAATTCACAATATTTACAACTACATGTGGTGGCCCTGGGGTAGGGGTGGTTTTCTGGGCATAGCTGCTCTCACTTTAGCCAAATCACCATCCTTTCTGAAGTCTCTTAAATGCCTCTGGAAAGATGAACCTAGGATTTGTGGGCTCTTGGGAAAACTTCCCATCTTGGTTCTTCAAGTATTCACATACCATTGTTCCAAAAGGGCCTGAGTGCCTTGGAACAAGATTTGGGTTGGTTCATCACACTTGTTCTTCCACCCTTTTCCCTTTTGTACACTAAGGCCACTTGTCTTAGGAACCTGGAAACTCTTCCTTTGTTAACATCATGTCTAATATCACCATGTCAGCAGCAATTCAGGTGGTGACCAAAACTTTTCATTCAGTTAGTCTGTTAACTACATTCTGTGTGTTTTATGTGCAATATAAACACTTGTTGAAGTGATAAGAGGTTTCACTTCTCAGATCTTTGTAATTTAATACAATACTGCACAGACTTTACTCTCTGTTCTTAAGGGATCCTTTCTTAACCCAGCTCCTTCAAAGACAGAGTAGAAGTGAGAGACAGACATAGAAAGGTAAAAAGATAGTGTCACAGTCCTAGAGACCATTTAAGAATTGTTTTAATTATTGGGAAGCATGTTGGTAAATCAGTACTATATCCTGATGTCCCCAGCCTTTGAATCTCTCAGGGATTACTGTCTTTCATGGCCTGATTCCTGGTGTCTTGTGTAATGTTGTTTCCTATATTCTGAAAGTTATTTTTCATTGTTTTGGGCAGAAGGATAAATGAGTTCCCTGTAATGTCATCTTGGTTGGAAATGCACAACATAGATACATAGGTGGTGATGCCCTAAAATAGGCAGATGTTTCTTACAATTAAGACAACTGCTTTCTTTTGAGCTAGGCACCCTTCTCCAATTTCAATACTGGGTTACCTCAAGGAACTTGTTTGAGGAACAATATAGATCATTCAGTAATATAAATTCCTTTGCCTGAAAGTGGCCTAACCAAATGGAAACAAGATTTCCTTGAACAGTGGTTCTCAACCTTCCTAATGCCACAAACCTTTAATACAGTTCCTCATATTGTGGTGACCCCCATAAAATTATTTTCCTTGTTACTTCATAACTGTAATTTTGCTACTGTTATGAATCGTAATGTAAATATCTGATATGTGTTTTCCAATGGTCTTAGGCGACCCCTGTGAAAGGGTCATTCGACCCCCAAAGGGGTCACGACCCACAGGTTGAGAACCGCTGTCCTAGAAGAACATAGCCCTCCTCTCTGTCTTGTCACTCTTTTCATTTTCTATAGAACTCAATTTTCTCCCTCTCCCCAAACTCATAACCTTTTTATACCGATCAGTTCCTTTCACTGTTTTCAAAATTTTCCTCTTTTGCACAACAAAGTCTCTCTTGCTTCTCAGCTGGACCTTATTGAATTTCAGGGATTTAAGTCACTTCTTTCTTCATGGACCTAAAAGCTTTCCATTTTTTTTTTTGGATATAGTTTTGGTTTTTACATGACATTACCAAACAGTCCAAAATTAAACAAAATATTTACTCTCTACACCCTTTGACTCACATAATTTCCCCCTCAAATTTATATGTTAAGGGAAGAAAGGCAAGGAGGAACCAGTGCTTAGCCATAGAATGAAGATATATTAATTGGTTTTTATATCTCACTTTGGATGTCCCTTCTTAAACTAGTGGGAAGAGAGGGAGAGAGCTGCAAGCCTGTAGGCCTCAGGATTGAAGCGATGTATGGGAAACAGTGTGTATATTTTACATTTCTGTGTTTGGAAATGGCAGTTTCTTGGTGCTTCTATTTTTTAATCCATAATTGGGGTTGACTAGAAGTACGTTTTTAGGGAAATTTGCTGTCCACCTTAAATGGGAATTTAGGTTGAGGAGGAAAGAAGAGGAAAAATTCTCTATTTTATCGACTAGCATTGCTAAAATTCTGTACTTACAGTGGTTTTGTTTGGGGGCTGTATAATTTTTTTCTGTATTATTTTTTATTTTAATTTTGGTACGTGTTTCTTGGCAAGGTGCTTATTTTTTGTGGGTGCTATATATTTGGGAGTTTTGGAAGGGGATTTTTTTTAAAAATGTGGTTAAATACAGGGTGTCCTCAAAAATGTATACATACTTTAACAGCTGTTAACTTACATAATTTTCTCTCCTTTTCAGGTTTAACTGATTTAAAATAATGGGTGACTTTTAGTGAATGTATAATCCTCTCTGTGTTTACCAGACCTCATGCAACTAGACTTTTTTATGGGAATATATAGAAGATAAAGTTTATGGTACAAAACAGGCAATAGTCAAGCAATTGAAGACAGTCATTGAACAAAAATGCCCACAAATACCAAACCAAATGATTCTCGATGTTTGTGATTCCATTGCTGCGTGTTGTCAGCAGTGCCTGGATCAGAACAGTCATCAGTTTGAAAGCAGTCATTGACAACAACAACAAAAAATCATTTGTGTGGATTTTTTTAAATTTTGAAAGTAAACTATGTTAATAAGCACTGACTTTATAATCATTCACAGTATGTTTACATTTTGGTGAGTACCCTGTATACACAACATAATTGTTAACCCTTTTTAAGTATACAGTTCAGTGGCATTAATTACATTTACACTGTTATTCAACTATTACTACTGTCTCCAGAACTTTTTCACCATTCCAAACAAAAACTGTTTGCATTAAACAATAATTCTCCATTATTTCTCACACTCAGACCTTGATGACCTCGATTCTACTTTCTGTTTTTATGAATTTGGATATACTGGGAACTTTATGTAAGTGGAATCATACAATATTTGTCTTTTTGTGTCTGGCTTATTTCACTTAGCATAATGCTTTCAAGGTTCATCTCTGTTACAGCATGTGTCAGAATTTCCTTCCTTTAAAAGCAGAATAATATTCCATTGTATGTGTATACCACATTTTGTTTATTCATTCATCCATCCATGGATATTTGAGTTATTTTCACCATTTGACTATTGTGAATAGTGCTCCAATTAGCACAGGTATATTAATATCTCTGCTAGTCTGTGCTTTAAACTATTTTGGGCACATACCCAGAAGTTGAATTGCTGAAACATATATAGTTAATCTTTTTTTTTTTTTTTTAAGAATGGGTGTAGTGTTTTTGATAGTGGCTCTACCATTTTATCATCCCAATAGCAATGCACAAAGGTTCCAATTTTTCCACATCATCATCAACTCTTGTTATTTTCTGTTTGCTTTTTGTTTCTTATAACAACCATTTTAATGGATACTAAGTGGTATCTCACTGTGGTTTTGATTTCTTTTTTTCTAATGATTTGGCTATTTGAGAATATTTTCATTGCTTATTGACCAGGGATTTAAAAAAATATTTTATTTCAATTATGACTTTTTGTGTATAGATGTGGACTTGAGACTTATACTTGAGTCATTTAAATCTCCTGAGAGCAGTAGAGGTGCCTGAATGCTGGTGGACTCTGGGCCATCCAAATTAAATAACTCTCACCTCATTCTTTCTCTCTCTTTTCATGTGTATTTTACTAAGTACACCTATCTTTCTCTCCAAACTATTGTTTAACTCATCTCCCTAACTGGGTTTGTGTCTGTTGTATTCTTTCACCTGTTTTTTTCTACCTTCTCTCAGCCTCAGATTTTAAAGGGAAAGACAGACCCCTGGAAACCCGTGTGTCCAAATGGAAAGATTGGAATAGATCTTTAACAATGGAGTCTCTTGGAAAAGTTGAGAAAATCCAGAGCGGGGAAGGGAAAATTATACGCGCTTAGGCTGTAAACCTATCTTCTCTCTTGACTCCAGGCAAGTTAAATGGACTTTATCCTCTCCAGGATTGATGGAGAAAATGAAATTACTGCCCAGTGAATCATGGCACCACCTAAATTGTCTCCTCTTTTCTCTCTTGCATTTCTTGCATGTTTACCTTGCTTCTTTTTGGTTTTTGGAGTTAAGTTACAGAACTCTGAACAAATGACTGAGAAGATTGGGGTACAGAGGCATATAGTGGGTATGTTGGGGAAAACTTTAGCTTTAGTAGAAAGTAAAACATTTTTAATATGCCATTCCTAACAACTTGAACATCATCAAGAAAATGTTGACGAGGCTGTATCTTACCTGAGGAAGAGAAAAACAGAAGAAGGCTTATTATTACTCAATCCTTAAAACCAGAACATTAAATATGCAATACGTTAGGAGATACTTACTCAGATAGAGTAAGAGAAGGCCAGTGTGGTGGCCCTTCACATGTTGGAAATTTACATGCATTGGATGAAAACTACATATGTATATTTGGGCAGGGGCACCACCTTCAACTGAGTTAGTAATGCCCTACTCTAAAAGATGTCATTCACACAAACAAAAATATAATTGTCACTTTTTTGACTAGAATACTGCATATCATGTAAGATATATGTGTATATGGCTACATACAGAGAGCTGCCCTCCCTTGAGTCAACACAACTACCCTTACACTGCTGGACTACCTAGGTTAACTCTTTATTAGGGCTTGAGGAGCAAGACCTAGGGATGGAGGGCTCCTGGGGAAAGTTACCTGTGGAGGTTTACTAGGGATTTGTATACCTTGTCCAAAGACGTGTGCTTATACAGATGTAAAATTTGGAATGAGGATGTGACTTTCCCTCTTTGTGCATTTAGAACTTATACTGTTTGCAAAACCCAAGTATTCGTTGTGCCCACATGTTCTTTCCTAGCAACATTCCTCATAGTTTCCCAGCTTTTCCCTTTTCCTTTGTAAGTTGCCTTTAATACCCAAAAACTCTTTTGCTCTTTCAGCATTGAGGACAAGTCTTTCCTCAGGGATTTGGAGGCACTTTGTTACCTGGAAAAAGATGTACATTTTCCTCCAAAGTGTGTATATATACAAGGGCTGTTTGGAAAGTACCCAGCCATGTAACGATTCTCATTGGCTGGATTTTTCCTGGACAGCCCATGTATATATGTGTGTGTGTGTGTGTGTGTGTGTGTGTGTGTGTGTGTGTAAATATATAAATATATGCATATTTTAAAATATTTATGCATATCTATATCAATTATTTTTTAACACACCATAACCATAAGGGTTAAGAAGATGCCTAGAACTTGTAATTTGGTTATTTCCTTTTCCTCTATTTAACATTTAACTTTTTAAATTCAATGAATGGCTAAAAGGAAGGACAGGTACTAATTAATCTCAGACCTTTTGAGAATGAGGACATGTCATTTTGTCTTTTCCTTTCCACATTTCTAAAGTTGTTCCTTCTTTTTTAAATTTTTTATTGTTAATTTTATTGGAGTGACATTAGTTAGAAAAAATTACATTGGTTCCAGGTGTACAATTCTATAGTGCATTTTCTATGTGTTGCATTATGTGCTCACCACCCAGAGTCAGTTCCCTTTTTATCACCAGATATTTGACTCCCTCTCTCTCTCTTCTCCCACTCTTTCCCCATTACCCTCAGGTAACCACTAAACTATTGACTGTCAGGAACCGTATGACTTCACTCATATGTGGAATATAAAGCTGAAAGCAACAAAGAACAAAAACTCATAGAGTTGTTCCTTCTTAACCCAAGAGCTTCACGAGGAAAAAACAAGCGTCACATAGAGCATGGATGCCACTAGACCTCTCTGCAGGATTGGAACAGGAACTGGGAAACAGGTTGTATATACTACAGTGCTAGGGAATGGGGTTTGTCCTCATGCCTGCTCCCAGATGAGCTCCCATGAACCACATTATATTGGTGCAATGAATGAGAAGGTCAGAATTTGTGAAATTTTGCTGTCATCTCAAATGAGTTGCATGTTGTACCCTACTCCAAATCTTGGGGAAAATTTAGGCTACAATCAAGATGATGGGAATTTCCCTATTATATCTCCTAATATTACTATATTACTATGTATATCCAACCTGTATCTGCTTCTCCAGAGGTCTGCTCCCTTCTCATGAACATTGTATTTCCTTGGGTAGAAAGTCTTACATCCCAAGATTTGTGGCAGGCAGTGGCAGTGATACCATTGCAAATTATTGTCAGGTTTCATTGTGTGCTTATTTTTGAAAATGTGTGAGTTTATGTGTGTGTGTGTGTGTGTGTGTGTGTGTGTGTGTGTGTGTGTGTTGGTGTTCATGTCAATAAGTTAATTGAATTTTTTTTTTTTTTTTTTTTTTTTGCATTTTGGTTTGTGGGTAGCTCCCCGACTGGGAAACGAACCCAGACGGCAGCACTGACAGCGCCAGCGCCGAAGCCTTAAGCCACTACACCATCAGGGAACTCCCTAATTGAATTCTTTACGTTCATATTCAGTTTTTAAAATTTGGTTTGAGCTTTCAGATTGTTTTCTGTTGGTAATATTATTTATTTAGACTTTGGTACCTGGTTTTATTATATGTTTGTTTCTTTGCTTTTTGTGATTATTTTACTTAAAATTGTTCATTCATTTGCAGAGTCTATCTGTATTTATTTATTTTTCAATTTGGCCTTTGATTATTTTAATTACAGTTTTTTTTTTCTATTTCAGTGAATGGCATTTTTAATTATTATCATTCGCTTGAATTCTTGAGAGGATTTTAGTTACAATTTTGACTTTAGTAAATATATTGTTTTTGGTTTGGGGGTGTGTGTTAATTTTTAGTTATTGGTTATTTGGTTTAAATACGGGCTTTTTTGCTTGTTTATGATTTTGTTTTCATGTATGTGTTTTGTTTGATTTGTTCCAAGAGGTACTTTGGAGTTTTATTATGTTTTGTGTCTGTGTGTGTTTATGTGTCCACTTTCCTTATCTTCTGTGATTTTTTTAATTTGTATGATTTTTGTTTGGTGGGTTTTGCTGTTCTTTACCTTTAGTATTTGTGTGGGCTCTTTAAGTTTGGTTTTGTGGGTATTTATGTATCTTTATTGTATTTGGGGTTTGGTTTGTGTAAGTATGGAAGTTTTTTGGGTTTTGTATGTTTTACCTCAGTATCTATGTACACTTGTATGTTTTGGTATTTGCAGTACACCTTTTTTTTGATATATTCATTTTGTTGTTGTTGTTTGGGCTTCATTGTAGCTTTATTTATTTTTAATCCTGTTTATTGAGCTGAACTTATGTGGAGGATGGTTAACCCTTTCGCTGCATTAATGGACTTTAAGTTTTATTTTCAAAATGTGTCAAAAGCCACAAAAAGTAAAAAGTTGATATTTTGACTATTTTATGCATTTAATAATAAAATTTTGAACTGCTTTGTACATAAATGAAAATATTTTTATTTTACATTTTTATATGGTAATAAATTTACCATTATACTGAATTTTAGTAAAAAATACTCAGAACATGCTAAGTGACATCAATTAGATTTAAGTATAGGTAAGTTAGAATCTAATGGCATTAATGACATAAAAAATTTTTACAAAATGTTAAACATTATGGCATACAAGTCATCTTTATTATTGTTAGTGCAAGCCACAGGAAAACATATTTAAAAATCTTGCAAATGGAGAAAACAAGTTTCACACTCAGTAACAATTTTACAATAATTACAGTATATATATATATATATATATATATATATATATATATATATATATTTAAGTAAATACAGTAGAGATGGTACAGTTTATTAAAATAAATGATTACATTAAAGTATAAATATTTCCTATTATAATTATTCATTCTTGAAAAATACAAAAATATAGAAAAATGTACATCTGTCTTTTTGAGCTCATGGGGTAAAATCGAATGCTGCAGTCAGTGGATGGAAATATTCATTCAGATGCAGCAAAAGAGTTCATAATGATATTTTTTTTTCAAAATCTTATTGAAAATAGTTATGGTCTTGATGTAGAATATCAGTATGAAAATGTGCTTTAATTCTCTTTGGAAGACTGGGTCAGATAACATAGAAAGTATATGTCTACCTTTTTTAAGAAACTAATGGCTTTCCTAAGTAGTTGTACCATTTTACATTCCACATGCCGGTTTATGAGAGTTCCATTTGCTCTGCGTCTTTAGTGGTACTTTTTATTGCCAATGATTTTAAATTTAACCATTCAAATATATGTGTCCTAGTGTTTCATTTTTGTTTTAATTTGCATTTCCCTGTTTACTAATGATGCAGAGCATCTTTTCATGTGATTAATCCTCATCCCTCTATCCCTTTTGGTGGCATGTCTATTCAGATCTTATCTATTTTTAATTATATTTCATTTCTTATTAATGATTATTGAGAGTTCTTTGTCAAAGTCTTTTATCAGATATGGGATTTGCACATATTTTCTGTCATTATTGACCATGTGAAATTTTTTCTCTTCAACAGTATCTTTCAAAGAGCAGAAGTACTTAATTTGGATGAGACCCAGTTTTTCAATTTATTCTTTCCTGGATCATGGTTTTTGTTGTTGTTGTTGTTGTTGTTTTGTGTTTTGCTTTTGGGGAATAGTTCCTCGGCTGGGAATTCAACCCAGATCGTGGTATTGAGAGAGTCAAAGCCTACCCACTACACCACCAGGGAATCCCCTGGAATATGCTTTTGATGTCTCATCTAAGACTTATTTTTCTAATCTAAATTGTTAGAAGTTCTTCACCAGAATGTGACTATGCTGGCACCCTGATCTCAGACTTTCAGCCTCCAGAACTGTGAGCAATAAATTCCTGTTGTTATAAGCCACCCAGTCTCTTGTGCTTTGTTATAGAATGGACTGAAACACAAGGGATGACAAATAACTCTACCAACTCTGTCTTCAGGTGTCCAGTGAGAGGATCAGGACTGGGATGAGAGTGGGAGTTGTGTAGATTGGGGGTGGTAGAGGAAGGCACATATGGGTACATCTGATTTCCTGTATTCTCCTATTTCCCATTTCTATATTTGTAACAGCTGCTTTTGATTAGATAGTTATGAGTATTCTATCATTTACCACCTCTTTTGCTCTGTTCTAAAACATTCCCCAGGGATGCATGTGGCAGGGAGATGATATTGGCTACTTCATCATTAGAACTCATCTAGTAG
Organism: Lyroderma lyra; assembly: GCA_004026885.1. Lineage (NCBI taxonomy): Eukaryota > Metazoa > Chordata > Mammalia > Chiroptera > Megadermatidae > Lyroderma > Lyroderma lyra. Next base: position 15,329 of record PVJL010004077.1, read on the forward strand.
TTGTTCTGGGCTTCAAACCAAGATTTTCAAAACATTGCCCTCAAATTCATTGCAAATTCAAATCTTGTCAATAAAATGAAAATCTTCAGGTTCATACAAGGTGGAATGGACCAAACCCTACACTTCTCAGTTAAGTACAACCATAATGCTGGAAGTGGTACAAGAGGTAACTAAAGGAACACTCAGAAAGAAAGAAAGAGGAAGGGGGAACTGATTAGGAATTTTAAATTCAGGGAGAGATGGCAGACTTGCAGATTATCTTATGACTCCTACTCAATAGAAGTCAGCTCAGGCATGGGATTTCCCAATCCCCTACCTGGCAACAGAAGGTGAGTGAGGGAGATTCCTTGTTTTTCCTTTTATCCCTGAAATGAAAGCACTGCCCCTCAGAACTGCGGTGTCCTTATGTGGTTTGTCTCATTTAGTCTAAGACTTTTTTTTTATTATCAGTGATGAGTAATTAAGTAGAAGAGGTCAATAACTTGGGGGAGAGACTTTTGGATCTATTTACTTCACCCCAGTCTTCCTTTTGAATGAAAATATTTGAATGAAAAGTATTACAGCTAGGTGCAGATTTCCCCAAATCCTCTCACTTCCCTATCCCCAAGAACTCTAGATTTTGGTTGCTAATCTCTTAAAGCTCCATTTGGTTTTGGAAATTATTTACCCTGAATGTCATTCTGAGTTTACCCAGTGGCATGTTATCATGAGAGTTGAGAACACCCTAGAGAGATAGAACAGAAATGTGGGGAAAATGTTCTCAGCAAACAGATGTCACATGAAAGTCTCAGAAAATCTATTTGTAAACCATTTTTGTTTGTTTATATGGGATGTTTTTTTTTTTCCTTCTAACATCTAAGAAAGAACTAGGCTTGCTGATCTTAGCATTCTGTTGCCTAAATCCCCATTCTTTCCCCTAAGTAGGTTCTTGGTTCTTGCTGTTATTCACTGGCTCTACTCTGGGTTGGAATTTTAGGTAAATAACACTGAAAGAGGCATCAGGAAATTTGAAGTGCAGGAGCTTGGAATGCTGAGGTGTTCGACTTTTCTACTTAAAGGATTACTTGGTCGGGGTGGGAGGGTGGGAAAACAGTTTTTTTTAATTGAGATATAAATGACATATTATGTTACTTGCACTGTATAACATAATTTGTATATATTTGTGTGTATATATATATATATATATATATATGATATTTGTATATATTGCATAATGATCAACACAACAGGCATAATTAATATCTACCGCACATAGTTATAAAATAATTTTTCTTGTGATAATTTTTAAAATCTACCATCTTAGCAATTTTCAAATATACTACACAGTGTTGTTACTTATAGTCACCATGTTGTTCATTACATCCCCAGGATTTATTTATTTTATAACTTGAGGTTTATACCTTTTGATCACCTTCACCAGTTCCACCCACACCACACCCCCACCTTTGAAAACCACCAATCTCTTCTCTATCTATGAGTTTGGTTTAGGGATTATATATTTGTGTCTTTGTTTGTTTTAAATTCCACATATACATCATCATACAGTATTTGCCTTTCTCTGACTTCACTTAGTATCATGCACTCAAGCTCCACCCATATTGTCACAAATGGCAAGATTTCCTTCTTTTTATGGCTGAATAGTTTTCTGTCATATATGAGGGTTGTTCAGAAAAAACGCAGCCATAAATGCCTCTATTTTTCATATTACATGACTGGATATTTTCAGCTCTCATATGTATCACATTTTCTGTATCCATTCATCCATCAATGAACACAGCTTATTTCCATGTCTTGCTATTGTAAATAATGCTTCAGTGAACATGAAGGTGCAAATATTTTTTAAGTTACTGTTTTTGTTTACTGTGTATAAATACCCAGAAGTGAGATTGCTGGATCATATAGTTGTTCTATTTTTAATGTTTTGAATAACCTCCATACTGTTTTTCATAGTGGCTGCACAAATTTGCAGTACCATCAACAATGCACAAGGGTTCCCCATTTCTTCATATCCTTGCCAACACTTGTTGTTTATTGTTTATTGATGATGGCCAGTCTGGCTGGTGTGAAGTGATATCCCATTATGGTTTTGGTTTGCAATTCCCTGATGATAAGTAATGTTAAGTATCTTTTCGTGTGACTGTTGGCCATTTGTAAGTCTTCTTTGCAAAAATGTCTATCCAGGTCTTTAGTCCATTTTTAAAATTGTATTATTTGCTTTTCTCTCTTTCTCTCTCTCTCTCTCTCTCTCTCTGTCTGTCTCTCTGTCTCTCTCTCTCTCTCTCTCTCTCTCTCTCTCTCTCTCTTTGTATTGGGTTGTTTCTTTTATGTTTGTGATATTAATCCCGTATCATACATATGTTTTACAAATATGTTCATCCACTCTATAGGTTGTCTTTTCAATTTATTGTTTCCTATCCTGTGTAGAAGCTTTTTAGTTTGGTATAGTTCCACTTGTTTATTTTACTTTCTTTTTTGCCTTTGTTTTTGGTATTTTATCCAAAAAAGTCATTGCCAATACCAATGCAAAGGAATTTTTCTCTATGTTGTTATTTTCTAGGAGTTTCATTTTTTCAGGTCTTGCATTTAAGTTTTTAATCCATTTGGAGTTAATTTTTGTGAGCAGTGCAAGACACGGGTCCAGTTTCATCCCTCTGCTTGTGAATATCCAGTTTTCCCAGCATCATTTTTTTTAATGAGTCTGTTTTTTCCCCATTTTGTGTTCTTGGCACTCTTATCAAAGATTTATTGACTATATATGCATTGGTTTATTTCTCAGCTCACAATTCAATTTCTTTGTTCTATATGCCTGTTTTTATACCAGCTCTCTTAATCATTTTGAGATGTCACTTTTAACCCCTGGGTCTCAGGAGTGAGTGAGCATGCATTAACCTTTAGACAAGCAGTGAGTGTCATCTATCTCTAATATATGGTATATTGCAACAAGTACCCCTAGAAGTTTGTGCTCAGCTTTGTTTGTGTTTACTGAGAAGCATAGTCATTTTTAGTATGTATGTTTTGTGCATTTTTAGTTGCAGGTATGAAGGTACACTCTATGGATTCTTTGTTTATTTCTTTCTCATTTATAGAACCCTTGTTTTTTTTTTTTGTTTAAGTTTTCATTGAAATTGAGTTTTTGCATTATTTTTTATTATTGTTTCTTTGCTTATTTGCTTTTTTTGTTTTTTTTTTCCTGTGAGGATTTATGTATTTGAATTTGTTCTATTTTGTGTATCCTTTTTATTGCTTTGTTGATTGGTGCTTTTTAAATATGTGTTATTTAAATTTTTCAGTATATTTTTAATTTTTATTGTTTTCACTGCACTGTTTTTATGTGGGTTATATTTTTATTTGTTTTTGCATTCTTATTTGCATGAGTTTGCGTGTGTTGGTATCTGTTACATGTGTTACATGTGTTTGCATGTGTGGTATGTGTTTCTTTGTCTGCATGTTGACTTTCAGGTATATAATGTTGCTGCTTCTGCTGCTGCAGACCTCCATCTCCGACAAGAGGATGCCAAGCCAAAGGCCACATGGTGGTATAAGGAAGAATCAAGGTGTGAAGAAGATTATTCTATCCAGCACTTTGCCAACTGAGTTCTGTAGTATCTTCAATATCTAGATATGATGAGTAAGTTGTAAGAACCAACTTTTGGGAAATACAAAGTATATAATTTTTCATGGGCCAACTATATTAAATTGAAAGCAAGAAAAATAATGTAGGTAAGTATTCTAAGTCCAAGAGGAAGAGGGAAAAAGGCAGGAAGAGGGTGTATTTCCTCAGTCTTGAAATCTGTCCCATTAAATGTGCAACAGATGATGGGTAGTCACTCAGGGAAAGGAAAAAGAGAGAAGGGAGCACAGGTTGTTTTCTATGTCTTTTGGGTATATTCTGCTGATTCCTCATTGGCTGAAACTGTAGGGGTATTGATTGAACTCGCATAGTGAAGGAGGGTTGTTGGGATTTGGGAAGGATCACCACCTTCAGCTTTGCTGTGTGCAGTGCCTCACTTTAAGACGTGCCATCCATGTGGCTAAAATTTATGATTGGCACTTCTTAGAGTGGAGTAATGTACAACAGGCACAACATTGGTTCTGGCCCTGGGATGGGATATATGGCTACTTGGACACAGATGTCATATCTTGAATCTTGGAAGTACCCACTCAGTGCTGGTTCAATTCACAGAATACATTAAAAACTTTCTAAAACCTAGTGAAGGAGGGTCCAGGAAAAGACTCATCTGTGAGTTCTTCAGGGATTCATAACACTTTGTAAACAAAGTCAGGGTTGCCACCTTTAGCTATGCTGTGTTCAGTGCCCTACTCAGGAAGGCATCATTCACATAGATTGAAATATGAATGGCGCCTTTGTGAGTAGAGTAATGTGCAATGTGGACAACATTTATGGTGGCATTGATAATGGTGGATGGAGCTTTAGTCACAGAGTTGTACTCTCTTGAGCCCTGGTACTCACCCTTTAGTGATGAGCTACCTCCAAGTATTCTTGGAAGTTCCTCTTCAGAGACATGGTCCAGAACTTGAGGGGCCCTGGGCAAAGTCTCCCATGTATGTTCTTCAGGTATTTATAGCTCTTTGTCCACAAAAGAACTGACAACACTTGGAACAGTATTTTGGGTAGGAACATGGGCTTCCATCTCTTATATTTCTGAGTCTTTTCTCTCTGCACAACCCGAGTGCACTTCCTCCCTTCAAAACTCCTGACAAGTTTGCATCTGTTAGTTTGCCTTATAGTATTCAGTAGTTTGGTAGCCCAAACATACCTCCTGCCCTACCCTGCTGATCTGTGAACTCCATTATGGAGTGATGCTGCTTCCGTCCTCAAGGTTGAGATGCTGCCCAATTTGTTTGAATATTCCTGTGTATCCTTGATGATGTCATTATATATACACACATTGTTCTTAGTCTATCTGTTGAGATTGATATTGATTTATTATTAAGAATTGGTTCACATTATCAGAAAGACTATAAACTCCCAAGAGCTGCAGAGTGAGCCAGCAAGCTAGGGACCCAAAAGGAACAATGATGTAGTTCCAGTCTAAAAGCCAGCAACCTTTAGACTCAGAGTCAGTGTTTCAGTTTGAGCCCAAAGGCAGGCAAAAACTGATGTCTTAGCTTGAGGGCAGCCAGGAGGGATTCTCTTATTCAGTGAAGGGTGACCCTTTTTGATCTATTCAGACCTTCAACTGATTTTATAAGGCCTGTATACATTAGAAAGGGCAATCTGCTTTACTCAGTCTATCAATTTTAAATGTTAATTTCATCCAAAATACCTTTACAGAAACACCCAGAATATGTTTGACCAAATATCTGAACACACTGATCCAGTAAAGTGATCACATAAAACTAACCATGGCAGGCCCACCCATTATCAACTTGGAACCCATATGCTTCTCCTTAAAGCATACTTAATCAAATGAAGGCAATAACAAGGTCATAATTCTGCCTAACATGCTACACCTATCCCATATACAACTAAATATTCACTAACACTTCCCCAGAAGAGAAGGTAAAGTCCTTGATATTTACTTTTCTTCTTGATATTCTGTAATACTAGAGGGTAAACTTTAAAATTTTTAATTAATATGACTTAAACCCAGTACATCTCACTTTACGTGATAAAAATATAAGAAAGGGAAGAAAACAAACATATTTACTATGTAATATACACAAATGTATTCATAACAAAATAAGGAGAAGATATAACAACTGCACATTTCTGTAACTAGTTACAGTTGTAGTAGCTGTTATTTATAACTACCTTCTTCTACTACCCATTCTCTATTTCCTTTGCCTTCAAAAGTACTTCATCTTGTCATGGTTCTTTACTTGGTGCGGTGGCCCAAATCTTCTTTCTTGAAAGATTGGGGTCATTAGTAGTTCTACCTGGATTGCATTGTTGTAGTTTTCCCCTGACTTTAAAAAAAGGTCATGGTAAATATTAAGAAATGCCCTAAGGGATCTCCTGGATTCCCTTTTTCTTACCTCTGGAATAGCAGCCCAATTTCCTCTTCATAGTCTGGATCAATCACATTAACAAGCACAGTAACCACAGTCAGACCTTTCAAAAATTAGGAAATACTATATTGGCTTTTCTTTCTTTGTGTTTTGGGGTATCTCTTTGGCACATTTTAACCAGGGACTGTTCCCATCTCCCACCCCAGATCTGTGGTGCAGATGTTCTACCTCAGATGGTAAGACAGGTTTTCAGGACTGGCATCTCACTTTCCCCACCCTCTAAATCCAGCTCTGTGGTACAGAAGTTCTACCCAAAGAGGAGTGATGTAGGACATTGAGATTGCCATTTCTGAGGTTCTGCCTGGAGGTGCCTGACTGTCTTTAGAACAGATCATGGAAAAATCTATTCCCAGGGCCATTGTCTAAAGCAATAGAAATCTCGTTAGTAAACAATCAGGGAAAGATAGTATCGTCGTTGCTTCCCCAACTCTCCAGTGACTTTAATTTTAAGATAATATTTTATCTATTATAGTTGTTTCAAAGTGAGAGTTAGCCTACTATAAACAAATATATCCAACATAAAATCTGGAATGCATTTATTTGCATGTTGATTCTTGGATGTGTTGATATTTTAATTTGTGGTGAAAGCAACAGACTTGACTTACCCATATGTATCAAGCCTTTCCATGATTTTCTTTAAATCAAGTCTGAGATTGCTGGTAATACCTTTACCTTCAAGTCAGAAATAATCACTAAATTAATTACCGCTGATCGTAGAAATAGTTTATCTTGAAAAGGAAATTAGTGTGAAGTATTTTGTTCTTTAGTAAAGGAGTTTATGGGGTGGGAGTTACAGAAAATAACGACATAAAAGAAAGTGACCTATCAAGAATTCTTGGTGAGTTGAAAATAATACTATAAATAATTTTATTCATACTAATGAGGTGAATCCTAGCTTAAGCAGCATATAATTTCCTTTATTTTTTATAAACATGATTTTAAAATTCTGCTTACATTCTTCTCTGTAAATTACAGAAAGATGCATTTCTGAAAATGGATTGGTGATTTAAATTGCAGGAAATAAATGAAGTTTAAGAAAAGCCAGGATATTTCTGTACCTTACTTTTCATTATATATTCAAGGAAATTTAGCCTAGATGATTATAAAATAAATAAATAAAATATAAACCTCATTGGTTACTTGTCATATACCAGATGCTCTCTTCAGTGTATCAACTCATTTGATTATTGCAACAACTGCTGTTATCAATTTCACAGGTGAGGAAAGCAAGGCACAGACAGATTACAGAGATTGCCCAATTGTTAAATGCCAACTCTGTCATTCTAAATAGGCAGAGAGGATTCAGGTTCTGTGATCTAAACCACAGTGCTATACTACCTTTTGAGATGATGACTTGTAGATTAAGAAGGAGATGCAGAGCTTAGAGCCTCCCACAAGTATGTCAGAGAGAGAGTCTTCAGTTGGACACTTTAGTCAACTGGAACACACACACACACACACACACACACACACACACACAAGTAAATATATATATACACACTTATGTATTATTTTATATATATATATATATATATATATATATATATATATATATATATATATAACATATATATAAAATGAGTGAGAATGTTTATACTTTGGGGAGAGATGGTGTAGCTGGGGTGCCTGAAGAAATAATTCTGAAGGACTCCAAGGACTTTAGTATTCAATAGCTCTTTTGAAAATATCTGTTGGTCAGCCAAAAAAGTTTTGAAGAATTTGATTATTAGTCATCTACTTGTGATTATGTGGATAGTAATATGTAAAATCGCTCTTTCTTGGCTCTTTATTTACAATGCTATATTGCATGATCTCTGCTGCCAGGTATTTAAATGGAAAAGATAACCTGAAAACCTTTGAGAAAAGGTACCACAAAAATGGCTCTAAAATTTGGTAGTTCATTTATTAGAAATGGAGACTGAGGGTCAGACTAAGAGCTATAGTGTTGTGACTGTTAATATTTGCATTACGCACTCTTCCTTTCCATGTCCCCAAATCTTAATATCTCATTTGAATATATATCACTAATCAAAACTCATTGGTTTAGAGGAGAGTCTTTTTGTTGTTTTTGATTTACGTAAAGTTGCTTTATTTCTCTATGAGAATTTTACTTTCAATATTTAACATTGCCTGGGGTATCTTTCAGGACTTCTAATGCTCTTTGCATGAGACATCAAATAAACACAAGGGATTCTTGTTGTTTGTTTTCTTATATCATTTATTTTTATTTTTCAATTACATTTGATATACAATATTATATTGGTTTCAGGTGTACAGCATAGTGATGAGACATTTATATAACTTATAAAATTCTTATTCTGATATATCTGGTTCCCATCTGACACCACATATAGTTGTTACAATGTTATTAACTGTATGCTCTATGCTGCACTTCACATCCTTGTGACTGTTTTCTAAATTTGTACTTCCTGATTCCTTTCCCATTTTTAGCCACCCTTCTAGCCCACCTCCCATTGCCCCAACAAATCTGGTACCTATCTGATGCCACCCATAATTATTGCAACATTTTTTATTATATTCCCAGGTTAAAACCTATATCCCCATAACTGTTACTTTGTAACCATTAAACTGAACTTCTCAGTTCCTTCCCCGTAGTTCTCCCCTCCCCCAAACTTCCTCCCATCTGGCAGCAAACCAAATGTTTTCTATATCTATGAATCTGTTTCTGTTCCGCTAGTTTATTTTCTTCTTTGCATTTCTCCTATAAGCAAAGTCAACTTGCCTCTTTCTTCCCCTGTTTGACACTCTACAAAGTGCAGTACCCTCCATGTCTTTTCATTGGAGCTTTTAATCCATTTAAATTGAAGATAATTGTTGACATGTAGTTCTTGCCATTTTTATTATTAATAATTTTGCTTTTTCCCTCCATCGTAAAGCAGTCCCTCTAACATTCCTTGTAGTACTGGTTTGGTGGAGATGAAGTCCTTTAGCTTTTGCTTGTCTTGAAAGCTCTTTATTTGTCCTTTGATTTTGAATGATAGCCTTGCTGGGTAAAGTTATCTTGGTTGTAGGTCTTTGCTTTTCATCATGTTGAATGTTTTCTATCACTCCCTTCTGGATTGCAAAGTTTCTGTTAAGAAATCAACTGACAGTCTTATGGGAGTTCCCTTATAAGTAACTAGTTGCTTTTCTCTTGCTTCTTTTAGTATTCCTTCTTTGTCTTTAACTTCTGCCATTTAATGATAATGTGTCTTGCTTTGAGCCTATTTGGATTTATCTTGTTTGGGCCTCTCTGTGCTTCTTGGCTTGTATGTTTGCTTCCTTCACCAGGTTAAGGACGTTTTCAGTCATTATTTCTTTGAATAGGTTCTCAATTCCTTTCTTTCCCTCTTCTCCTTCTGGTATTCCAATGATGCGAATATTGTTTCTCTTGATGTTGCCGCAGAGGCTCCTTAAATAATCCTCATTTTTTAAAATTCTTTTTTCTTTTTGCTGTTCTGACTCGATGTTTTCTGCCACCTTGTATTCCAATTTGCTGATTTAATCCTTTGGTCCATCTAGCCTGCTGGTGATTCCTTCTATTGTATTCCGACTTTCACTTATTGTATTCTTTATTTCTGACTGTTTATTTTTATGGTTTCTATGTCCTTTTTTTAAGCTTGCTATCTCTCTGTTGAAGTTTTCAGTAAGTTCCTTGAGCATCCTTAACATCATTGTTTTGAGCACTGTATCTGATAGGTTGCTTGCCTCCATCTTGTTCAGTTCTTCTGGAATGTTCTGCTGTTCTTTTATTTGAGATATATTTCTTCATTTCCTCATTGTGGATGCCTGTCTGTGTTTATTTCTATGTATTGGGTAGATCTGCTACATCTTCCACTATTGCTAGATAGCCTTATGTAGTAGATGCCCTGTGGGGTCCTGGCACTGTCTCCCTGGTCACCTGCACTGGGTGCTTCTGTAAATGCTGGTTTGGTGCCTGAAGCTACTCAACAGAAGTCTCAGAGAACACCAATGCTGGTGACTGCCAATATGTGGCTTGAGAAGTTGAATAGTTTTCCAATAAAGATTGCAATGTTGGTGGGGATGGCTGCTCACGAGAGAAAGTGCCTCTGGCATTGGCAGAGTTGGGTGAGGGGGGGTCCAAGTTAGTCAGCAGGGTGGAGTGAGTGGAGCTCACAAGACCAGTCAGGGTCACATTTGGCCATGTGAGGGTGGGCACAACACAGGACACATGGTGCCCACCAGCTGATTATATGGGAGGAGAATTTACCCAGGAAAAATTGTGACTGTCCTCCCGCCCTCACCCCAAAGTGTAGCTTTCTGCCCACTGTATGCCTCCAATGCCTCCTAAGTCACCATCCTTCTGCCAGAGCCTAGGGTGAGTGAGTACACACAAGTGACTGAGTCTGTGCAGACACTTTAAGAGGAAGTCTGGGTTTCCCATAGCATTCCATACCAACTGAACGGTCGGAGTATCCATTGTTTTTCAGTCAGATGTTGTGGGCCTCCTCTTTCCAGCAGTAGTGTTCTGAGCTGGGAAGCCTGGTATGAGGCTGAGGTCTTGATCCTCTGAGGATAACTTCTGTGGCTGAGATATCCCTCTGATTGTCTACTATCTCCAGAAGTTTGTCTCTTTTTGCATCAGTGCCCTTCCTACCAGTCTTGACATGGTCTCCTCTTCTTTGTGTTCTTAGTTATAAAACTTCTGTTCAGCTAGACTTCAGATGGTTCTCCAGGTTAGATGTTTAATAGTTAAATTGTAATTTTAATGTGATCATGGAAAGAAACAGGCACAGTGTTTACCTACTCTGTCATCTTCAATCCTCTAGGTAAACACCAAGGTTTTTTGTTTTTATATATTATTGGGATATATTTTCATGATAGGATCATGATAGAATTTCTGAGGAGATGTAAATCAGATGCTAGTCTTTTTTACATATCGAAGACAGGTGCTTTTGCAGTATTATAGGTTTGGATCCTAGATAAATGTCTAGCTTTTATTAGGAAGGATGGATCATAATTGTGTTATATTTGTCCCTTTACACACTTAAAGATATTTGCAGAATGTCTCTAACATGCAGATGTTTATCATGGGGTGATGTATAATGGAACAAGAGCTGGACCTGCTTTCAAGGAACTTGCAGTCATGTCATCAAGGAAGAAGTGTGTAAATGAAAAAGTATAATAAATGAAGGACATTTTTTGCCTCTACTTTGGTAGGGATAGAGGTAAGTACTCCAGCAATGTTCATGTTGACCAGATGTTAGGACTTGAGATCCCCTGGTTCTTTGTCTAATGCAAAGCTCGCTACTTTAATAACATTTAGCCTCTCAGATATTCCATAATTAGACTGTCACAAAATTTGGGGGCAGTCATTTCTCCTTGGTGTATCTGGGTAAAGGACTTGTGCTCAGTGCTGCAAAGGTACAGTAAATTCTGACTTGTGCACTTCATATGTATTTCTTAGGTTTTAATTATGCATAATCTTAAGGTAATTCTTTCTCCCATGTTTGTCACAGCTGGGCAGTGAACACAAAGAGATTGTCAGTGCTTTCCCCAAACTCACTTTGTAGTTAAAGTTTTGGAAGTGACATATAGTTCTTAGACAATAACTATTCTCAATTCACAAAAAATGGTAAGAAACTTGACTAGTCCTCAGCAACAAATTTTTCTCACGTTATTAAAACCTCCCTCTATACAATTGTTAAAATTCTGCCCTTACACGGAATCTTTTTCATCTGAATGTCAAATCCCTTTACCTTCCCACACACTTGTTTCACCTTCTTTTCAGAGCCTAGAACTTTGTCAGTGTTTAGCAACTCCTCTCTGATATCACCATATAGAGACGAAGATGGTAACCAGAACTTCTTTCAGTTAGTCACCTTATATTTTTAATGTTAACATTCTAGAAGATTATGTGTGAAAATGAAATGACAAAATAATGACTTGAGTATAAATAAATGCTGCATTAGTATTTCCCACCTAATTTTTCTTGAATTGTTCTTTCTTAACACAGGACTAAGTGAGAGAGAAAGAGTTGAGAGAGAGAGAGAGAGAGAGAGAGAATGTTAAGAACCACACCTTTGTACATGATTACAGGATGGAAACAATTCCTAAAGGTAAATTGTAAGTGTTGCATTGTTCTGTTGGGAAATGGGATAGAAACTGATATCACGTGTGATATAAACTTGCTTAAACAATTTTTGGGTTGGTAATTGTGATTGTAAATTTTTGTGCCCAAGTCTAATAGTCATACATAGCTTACACGACTCCAAGGTGTTGAGAAAATTTTAGTTTGTAATATAAAGTAGAGAAATTGTTCTATTTTCACCTGACATTTTAGGAAGGGCACCTCACGTGCCTAATGCTACATTATCTTATGGGTGTGTGCTCTTTCCTGAACTCTCACCGTGTCCCATATACTTGTCTGAAACAAGGACTACTCTGAGATATTTCCTCATTTTCATATGTTTATATGGTAGAGGTAAGAGTAACATATATATGTATGTACATTTGGTTTGAGTTTGTAATTTTGTGTGAGTGTGCTTATGTTGTGTTGAAATTTTCATTGGATTGATTTTGACATTTAGTTTATGGATTTTATTCTGTACTCTTCTATAATTTTTGTATGTTTAATTTTGGTTTTAACATACAATATATTGGATTCGATTTGCTGGTATTTTATTGAGTATTAGATTAGAACTCTTAAGAATGAGGAAATTTTATCTTGACTTTATTTACTCTTTTATTTTTCTTTGAGTGTCCCTACTAATAACAGGGTCCCAAAAGGCAGAAATTGATTTTTTAAAAAGGTTATATATTTTGTATACCTATGCTAACAAATGTAATATATCCTGTTTTTCCTTCCCCCACTAGGTTATTCCTCTTAAACCACATCAATAAGTTGTCTTGATGATTGCTATCTTATGCTTTTGTTTTCAGAAAAAATGTATAATAACTCTTTTTCTAGCTTCATTCATCAGCATAAATATTTTGAGATTCATCTAAGTTGTTGTATTAATAATTCAAACATTTTATGGCTGAGTGGTATATATATATTTCACCTATACACATATAGAAATTTGGGTTGTTTTAAATTTCTGCTATTATAAATAGTGCTTCAGTGAACATTGATGTATAATTTTGGGGGGCAAAATTTGTTTTAGAAAAGCAAGGTCATATGGTTTGTTTATCTTTAACTGATAATTTACTTTCCATAATGGTTGTATTGTTTTATATTTCCAACATTTCAGTTCTTCTGTATCCTTAACAACTTTTAGTATATTTAATCATTTTCATATTAGCCATCCTAGTGGGAGTAATGTGCTGACTCATTATGGTTTAATATTGTATTTCCCTAAAAACTAATGATGCTGAGCATTTTATGTGATTACTTGCCATTGGTATGTGTTTTCCAGAGAACATTTTTGTAAGGGTAAAGAAATGGAAGCAACCCAAATTTCCTTCAACAGATGTGGTAAATCCATTCATTGGAATAAAGTTCACCAGTAATAAGAAATGTACTGATAGATACAGAAATTTGGTCGAATCACAAAGGCATTTTGCTGATTAAAAGAAGTCAGTCTCCAAAGGTTACATACTGAATGATTTTATTTATGTGATATTCTTGAAAGATAAACTTATATTAATGAAGAATAGATTAATCATTCCAGAGCTTAGGGGTAGAAGAGGGTGTAACTAAAAAGTAATAACACAAGGAGGGTATGTAAGGTGATGCAACTATTCTTTATTTTGATAATATATACCAAAATCCATCCATATGTTAAAATCATAGGACCATACATGTACACAAAATTTCAATTTTACTGAACATTAGTTTTATCTATATGTAAATTTGATTTTTTTTTAATTTTTGAAGGCTATTTTTTAGGACAATTTTATTTTCATAGCAAAATTGAGAGGAAAGTACAGGGATTTTCCATATACCTCCTGCCCCTACCCAGGCATAGCATTCCCATGATCAACATCACTCACCAGTGTGGTACATTTCTTACAACTGATAAATCCGTAAGTTACCTTAGTACATTTTTTTCTTAGTCTCAGGCTTTTTTGTGTATGTGCTTTGCCACTTCTCTTATAATTATAATGCATAGTAATTCACTAGAAAAACTTTATGAATTGATTGACTGGTAGTACTCCTAAAAAATTAAATGTATTACCCTTAGAATATAAATTCATGCAATAAAGGAAACTCCACCAAATGGCAACATAATCCATTGTTCCATAGAACTTCTACACCTGTTAGGTTCCGGTATCACATGGAATATAAATTTACCTTTCCTATTGACCATTATGGCCCCTCCTACTTTAAGACATCGTTCTGTGCATTATTTTCATCTTAGCAGCCAGATACTGGCACACCCACATCTTTTTGGACAGAGTGTTATTCTTACTGCTTTTTACTTTATGCCAAGCCACTTGATAAGGGCATTGAATTGATTGAATTTGAGCCTTTTTTGGATAAAAAGCCAATGATGATGTGAGAGGTTATGGCTTAGTACATTATTTTTTAAAACATATTTTATTTCTATAAATCTCTTCTGTGTATATCCTAATACTATGCCCAGTCTTAGTTTGTCAAGGTAAATAGCCCCTGGAACATATTTCTCAGAATGTAAAGATGGGAAAATATTATCTCCAAAAGCATACTCTAGATCTTAGTTTTTATATCCCATTCTCTCAAAACAGGAACCTGGGTTCCTTAGAGAAATGATTGATTTTAAGGCTAGGGAAGGTTAAATACAAAAAGAGCCTTGAGTAATTTGGAGTATCAGAAATTAAGGAAATATTCCCCAAAAAGGATGGGGCATGACAAATGACCCAAAATGAGAGAATTTCCAGTTGTCAAAGCTAAAAAATTTGATTAGCAAAATCATTAACAATATTTGATTATAGCTTAAATTATAAAATCAATATCCATGAGTCCATACTGATATGAATACATTATTGAATGTCAATGTATGTGAGAGAAGGTACACAAATTCCTTATAAAAGAATTCTAAACAATATATGTAGATACCCTCTTCTCCAAGTTGTGTTTAATGCTCCTCCATTTAACTGTGGGCTGGACTTAGTGACTCATTTCCAAAATATAGTACATGGAAAGTGAAAAGTAATGACTTTACAGTACTGAAATATGGCAGACAGATACCATGTTAACCAATAATTTAAAGGTTCCTGCTACCAGTGAAGTTATGTGGCAACCTCTCCTGATATGATGCAATGAGAAGAGTGCTTCATCTCTGTGGTATTCTTTCCCAAACTGAGAACCTGATCTGATTTTTAAAAACAGGAAAACTCAATATAAGGCACAATCTAGAAAACACCTGACCAGTACTCTTCAAAACTGTAAAGGGTGTGAAACACAAAAAAAGGATTGAGAAATTTAACTGATCAGAGGAACAAAAACAAAAGGAAATTTGTGGAAAATTGATAAAATAATATCTATAGTTTTGTTAATATTATTGTGCCACTCTAAATTTGTTAGTTTTTACTAATAACTAATGGTTATTTAAGATGGTTACCTTATGGAAAGCTGAGTGATGTGTGCATGAGAACTCTGTGTACTATATTTACTTTTCCATAAATCTAAGCTTATTCCAAAATAATGTAAGAGAAGTCATATTAGGTGGTGAACGTATTATACATCAAGTTGACAATGCACTGTAGTTATATGCCTGAAACCTACGTAATCCTTGCTAACAGCTGTCACCCCAATAAGTCTAACAATAAAAATGAATTTACAAAAAAAAGAAAAGAAAAACAAAACAACTAAAAAGTATACATCCCATTTTGCTTCTGCTTGGTATATTGAATAATGAAAAGTGTGGATTTCAATCTAACATCAGAAAGCCATAAGCACTGAACTCAGTTTTTCTTTAAAATTATAGAGGTCTATGGTTACCAATCTATTAAATAGCTTAATTTTAAGAAAAGGTAGCCCCCTCCGAGGAGACATAGATGTAGATTGGCTTACCAGTGACAGAGAATGACCAAGAAGAGTCTCCCACTAGAAGAGGGGTAGGAACCTAGAGAGAGATCTTTATGTGGCATGGGTATGATGAATGTCAGAGATCAATGAGTAAAGCAGAAACACTTGAGAAAAATCCACTGGAACCTAGACATCACCCTAAAAACAAAACATGCTACAGGAATCTAAAGTCTAATTGTATTTAAGCTAACCACAACAATAATAAGTTCCAATCCCAGGTTAAAAACTGACAAGATTGACTCAACTGCCCTATCACATAAGACAAATCTAACAGCAGAAGCAGCATGTTCATCTCCAACTATAGATATCATTTACATCATTCTCTACTGTCCTACAAGTAATGTTCAGCGTCAAATAAAAATTTTAAAATACACACAAGGAAATCTTTACCAAGAGACAAAGAAATCAATAAAACCAGATTCACAGATGATTCAGATATTAGAATTATCAGACCTGGACTTTACCCTAACTATGATTAACATATTTAGTATCTAGTGGAAAAATTAGACAACTTGCATGAGCAGATGGGAAATTTTGGCACAGAGATAAAAACTATAAGAAAGAGTTAAATGGAAATGCTATAAATAAGGAAAAACCAATGAACTGCTTTCAGAGATAACGCTTTCCTTTGGTGGGCCCACAATGATCTTAACGCCATGCAAAAGCAGAAACTGATGAAGACTTGAAAGAAAGCTGTGTAGTGTAACTGGGTTGGACTGCCACTTTAAGCCATTCAGTGTGCAGTGCCTTTCACAAGAAGGTGTCATTCATGTGTTCTAAAATATGAATGGTGCCTTTTAGCAAAGAGTAAAGTACAAGATGTAAGGTGTAAGTGGTGGCCATTGGTGATGGAGTTGTGGCTGCAAGGATAGAGATGCCTTTTTTAGAGCCCTGGCACCCACTCTTCAGTGCTGGGCTACCTACCTACCTCAAGGAACATTCTGCACCTTCTAAGAGAATATATACAGGAATTTGTGGGCTTCTTGAAAAAACTTCCACTTAGGTTCCATGGATAACATGTTTGTACAGTTCTTTGGCAGATCTCCAAGCAGTCCACGCCTCACTGTACCCCAATACTTGGAGGAATTTAGGTTTTTAAACAAGTGGATATACATGCTTTGTTTTCCTCCCTAACATGCTTGGTAGTGTACAATTTGAATCTCTTGCTCACAGTGTTCATTTCCCTCCTTTCTGAACTCTGAGAGTTTTCTGGGGCACTGGATCTAAACTACCTCAAGTATACAAAGGCTGTCTATAAAAAATCCAGCCATAAATGCCTCTATTCTTTATATTACATGGCTGGATACTCTCTGGAGAGACCTCATGAACCAAATTGTGATTGGCCTTATTTGGAGTTTGTCTTGGTAAGTTTTTGCTATTTGTGGTAGAATTTAGTTTGTTTAGAAGGAATTTGCTTGATTTGATTTTGGTTTTGGTATTTCTATTTGTTTTCTAATTAAGTCAGGTATCCTTTTTGCCACTCATTTGTTATTTGGTTTCATTTCATTTCTGTGTTTAAGCATATCTTAGTCAGTTCAGGCTGCCATAACAAAATACTGTAGACAGTTTTGGAAGCTGAACTTCAAGATCAAGTTGCCAGCATAATTAGTAATTCTGGAAAAAGCAGTTTTCCTGTATTGCAGACTCTCATTGTGTTCTCACATGGCCTTTCTTTGGTGTATGCACTTGGGTAGAGATTGAGTAAGCTCTCTGGTGTCACTTCTTACAAGGAGAATATCAATCCCTGTATGAAGGCTTCGCCCTCATGAGCTCCTCTAAATCTAATTACCTTCCAAAGGTCCAATCTCCAAATACCATCACATTGGGTGTTAGAGCTTCAACTTTTGGGGGAACACACTTCAGTCCATACCAATGCGTTTTTGTGTTTTATTTTCTGTACTGTGTTTTCTAACATTTTCTTATATTAATTTATTATATTATATTAATATATAATATATTGTGGCCATTTCTTTTTGGTAGAATCTGTATTTGTCACTATTTTGTCAGATTGAATTTCTTGTCTTTATCTTTTGTGCATGTGTGCAATATGATTTATTAGCTTGTTGAGTATCAATTATTCTCTATTTTTGGATATTTTCATGTTTCTTACTGATTGGTATGCCTTTATACTTGTGCTTAATTTGAAGTTCTTTTGTGTGTGTGTGTGTGTGTGAGAAAGAGTTCATTGAGAACTAGTTGTTGTGTTTGCCTATATTTGTGAATGCCTGTATATTTGTCAGTGTGAGGTTCTAGGTATATGTGTGCTAATATGCTTGTGAGAGTTTGGTTCATACTGTGTAAAATTTTTTTTATGTATTTTTTCTAGTTTTTTATTTAGGTCATATTTTCTTCAAAAAAGCATCTGAAGGGGAATTCCCTGGTGGTGTAATGGCTAAGGTTTCAGTGTTGTCAACACTGTGGCCTGGGTTCGATTCCCAGCCAGGGAACTACCCACTGAAAAAAAAAAGCATCTGAACAATAAGGGAAACAACAAAATGAAAAGGCAACCTATGGAATGGGAGAAAATATTTGCAAATCATATATCTTCTAAGAGGTTAATACCTATAATATGTGATGAACTCTTACATCTCAATAGCAAAAGAAACAAAAAAAACCCCAAAAAGTAACTAACTGAAAAATTGACAAAGAGCTTGGCAGATACCTTTCCAAAGAAGACATACAAATGGTACATGAAAGCTACATGAAAGGCTGCTCAATATCACTAATTGTTAAAGAAATGCAAACCAAAATCACAAAGAGATATCACCTCACACCTGTTTAAATGGCTGTCATTAAGAAGTCAAGAAAGACCAAGTGGTGGCCAGGATGTGGAGAAAAGGGAACCCTTGTGTGCTGTTGGTGTGATGTAAATTGGTACAGAAACTATGGCAATCTATGGGGAGTCCTCAAAAAATTAAAAATGGAACTACCATATAATCCGGCAATCCCACTTCTGGATATACATATCTGAAGGAAATAAAATCAGAGTTTTGGAGAGAAATCTGCAACCCTTTGCTAATTACAGCTTTATTATCAATAGCCAACACATGGAAGCTACATAAGTGTCTGATAATGAATGAATCCATGAATGAAATGTAACACATACACATGCCCTGGAATATTATTCAGCTATGAGAAGGAAGGAAATTGTGCTATTTTGACAACATAGATGATCATGGAGGGCATTGTGCTAAGTGAAATAAGCAAGACAGACAAAGACCAATAGTGCATGCTCTTACTTTTCATGGAATCTAATAAAGTTGAACTCATACATACAGAGAGTAGATTGGTAGTTACCAGGGTATGGGGATGGGAGAAATGGGGAAATGTTGGTCAAAGGGTATAAACGTTCAGTTTTAAGATGAGTAAGTTCTAGAGAGCTAATATATAGCATGTTGACTACAATTATCTACATTGTATTATGTTCTTGAAGTTTGCTTAGATAATAGATCTTAAATGCTTTCTCACACAAAAATGTCATAATGTGAGGAGATGGATGTGTTAACTCACCTTAATTTGTAATCATTTTACAATGTATACATACATCAAATCATTATGTTATACACCTTAAATATACCAGTTTGCTCTCAGTTATATCTCACTAAAGCTAGAAAAAAAAAAGAATAAAATAAAAAAGAACACTCAATAGTTAATACTAAGAAACCAACAAAAACCACAAACAACAGAAAACAACAACAATAAACATGGACAAAAGAATAAATGGATACCAAAGCAAAGATATAGGGGTGACTGATAAGTACATTGATGATACCAAATAATAATGCGAATGGAGAGAGAGAGGAAGAAAGAGAATACACAAATTACAAATATCCAAAATAAAAGAACAGGTCAATACAGAGACATCAAAAGTATAATTAGAGGATATTATTAAAAATTGTATGCTAATCACTTTGACATACTTGATTAAATCAACAAAGTGTTGGAAAGAAACAAGTAACTAAAATGGATGAAGAAAAAATGTAAAACATGAACTTCATAGCAATTACAGAAATTAAATGAAAATAATCATCAAAAGAAAATGCATCTGAAATCATTTTATAAATCCTGTATTCCTCTAATTTCAAAATGATAAATCAAAGCCACAGATCAATATTTCTCTTCAATACACATTAAAACATCTTCAAGAAAATATTATATATAGCACTTTACAAAGTTTTTCATATTTTGTAACATTTTGGAGTTTACCCCAGAAATGCAAGAATGGAGTAACACCCAAAAATCAAACAATATATTCTGGTATATGTAGGCTGACCAGATGTCCCATTTTAAATGGAACAGAAAACAACGGTACTATGTTGTTGCAAACTGTACATCTGGCCAGCCTACTGACACCTAATCCAGTGAGACTAGGTTGACCGTATGTGTCATTTGAAATGGAACAGTACTGTTGTGTTCTGTCCCATTCAAAACAGTACATCTGGTCAGCCTACTAAGAAAATGAAGGAGAAAAAGAATGACTATTTCAAAGGATGTAGTTAAAGTAGCTGATAAAAAAATTAACTCTTTCATGATAAAAATCAAACCTCATCAACCTAGTAATAGAAGTGAAACTCCTCAACCTATTGTAATTAAAGGCATCAAAATCTCAACACCTGTCCTTATAGCACTTTCTAACTCAATTGTAGTTTATATTTTTCCCATAATAAGTATCACTTTTTTACATGCAAAATATATTGCTAATAAATTTCCATTATTATGTGTCTTCCAATAAAAATGTCAGCTGATGAACATGTTCTGAGTCCGTTTAGTTTTTTGTTGTATTCCTAGCACATGAAACAGCCTGGCACATACCATATTCTTAGAAAATAGTTGATAAAGGAATAAAGATTTCTTCCAGATTAAACTGCTAAATACATTAAGTAGCCTAGTAAATATTTTAGAAACATGAACTTATTCCCAATATTTGATACCACATATTTTTCTGATTGATTTTGAGAAGTTTTCATGTATTCATTCTATTGACTTTTGGTCTACCATATATTTTAAATATTTTCAAAGTGTTCTCTAAGCTTTATAACAAAATTTAAATCAGATATAATAAAAATTTCAATTTCATGTGGTCATTTCCAGCACCTTTTTTCCTTGAGGCTTTGTTCCATAGTGACAGTACAATAAGTTGGTAAGGAATCAACTAAAATTTTTAAGAAGGTTGTACATATCTTTATGACATATTTGGAGATGAAGAATAAAGTTCAGAAAAGTTAAATAAATTTCTTAAAGCCATTAACCAAATAAATAGTCTGATCTCATTAGGCTAAAGGATACCAAGGACACCGCTCAACTAGTGGCTGCATGTAAGACCATCCTGAATCTCAGTGACTAAAATTACACTCATTTGTTACCTCTTCTGATTTCGTAATTTGCTTTGGAGTTTATTCTACTGAGCTCACATGGAGTCACTGATGTGACTACAGTCAGCTGAGCTGGGAGGCGCTAAGGTGCCCTCTCATATGGACCAGGTCTCAACTGGAATGGCAGGAACAGTTGGGCTGGCTGGGCCTCTCCCTCCACTTGGTAGTTCATTCCTGAGTTCTTCAGAGTATGGTGAGCTCAAGGTTCCAAAAGGGCAAAGGCAGAAACCACAAAGAATCTTAAGGCTTAGACTTAGGAAGTGAGCAATGACACATCTGAAACATCCTGTTGATAGAAACAAGTTACAACCCAGCCCAGGATAACCATGTGGAGAAATAAATTCAAACCCTAGAGGGAAGAGAAGAAAAGGCCTTGTTGCAAAGTGTGTGTTCACAGGGACACATGATTCACTGGGTGTCGTTATTATAAAAGTTCAACAAACCACTGTGCAGTATTTCAATATTCATTTCCCTTGTATGCCCTTGTTGTTAAAGTGAAACCTCACAAGTGACAGTGTTAAAAGGTGGGAACTCTCTATTGAACATCAAAGATCATTCAGATGTTGCTTTTGCCTTGAATGGAGCACCTTTAATGCCTTCACAGTTACTACCATAAGTTGTATGTTTTGCTTCATTAATCAAACTTTTTCTTAGAGTTGGAAGGAGCCTAGGTACTTTGTTGACTAAACATTGTATATTGCTAGCGTTATTTCCAGCTGACTCCTTGGAAACAGAGTTGTGAGTTTATGTGTTCCCATTTTGACAAAGGCAGTATGTTATTTGTTCTACGAATCATCTAGTCCTACCCCTGCCCATCTTCAGTGACCATCATTGGTAAAGAGACCAAAGCAACTAGGGCACGCATAATTGACCCCAAATGGCAGGTTTCTTTGTGTTGACGAGATTGCAGTAGGGATGGATCTAAGGACAGGTGCTTGAGCTGGCTGACTTTAATCCCACAGCAACTACTTGGCAGCTTTGAAAGCTCTTTTCCCAGTAGCCTGCATCACAGGGGTATATTTGAGAGAAGAAGCAGAAGGTAATGGAAAGGAGAACATGAAAAGACACAGTTGAGAAATGAAGGTAAGCTGCTGTCATGCTGGTCATGGAATCAAGAGAACACAGGACACTAGGTGTACCATACCTGCATTCATCCACCTCCCCAACCCACACAACTGCTATTGTCACCCCAGCACTGTCTCTCTCAGGGAGGAACATAAAAATACAGAGGGTAACAAACTTCCTATATTCATTCTCCTCCAACGTGCCATCACACTCTCACCAGCACCATTGTAAAACCAACTGGAGGGACATGGGGATCAAGAATTACTGCTATATTAGGCACTCTCAATGCCATGGCCTGGGTTTGATTCCCAGTCAGAAAGCTACCCCCCCTACAAACAAAATTACTGCTATCACCATGGAAATGAGCTGTCATTCCCCATGGAAGGTGGCAAGATTGCTTTGGGAGCCAGAAGAGATAGACATCAGAGGAAAACTGACCAATGAGAGCCCATCACCAACCATCTCTTTTTGGGAAAACACTTTTTCCTCCCACCTGTTCTTCCATTGGTTCGTTTAGGGGCACCCATCTCTCACCTCTTTTCATTCTTCCAGTGGTGCCCTTCCCATGTCTGGGCAGGATGGAGCATATTCCTCCCCTGACTGCCCGGGGATATCTATTTCTTACCATGACTCAGAACTTGGTCTGCAAGACACATCATTTTACTACTGAGCAGGAGGTAGCATTATACTGATGACCCACACCCTGTGTTTACTGAGCCCTAGAAAGAAGAAGGGAGTTCCCTGATGGTGTAGTGGCTTAAGGCTTTGGCGTTGGCGCTGTCAGCGCTGCAGCCTGGGTTCGATTCCCAGTCAGGGAGCTACCCACATACCAAAAAGAAAGAAAAAGAAAAAAAGTCCTGATTATGTTTCCCAAGCATAACTGGGCAATGAACACAGACAGTGGCTGCACTTTACATAGCTGAGGAACCAGCATCTAAATCCCAGAGACTTCATTTCCATGTGTCCTCATGAGTAGGGAGCGAGGGGTGTTTCACCTCCATCTTTGTCATGACCTCCTTCTTTTTCACATGTTTGTGTACCAGTCTCACCTATGTGCCTTGAAAGAAGGGTTCCACTGTGCATCAATTTTCCATCAATGTCCTGGCTACAATTCCTGCAAGTTATAGGCTTGGATCAATCCAATTGCCATGGATGAGCAAAGGCACCCAAAGGATACAGATACCCCTTGCATCTTGATCATAGCTGGACATAAGGTTCTGATGCTCCTTATGAAAGGGAAACAACCTGGGTGGTGGTTTTGGAATGCACAAACACTGGCACAGGACCTTCCATATTTATACCAATAGTGTAAATAAAGCCCATAGGGTGTATCGAGACCTCCCAATATGTATACAACCTCTGGTGTAAGTCATTCTTAAATGCACAAAGGGAAGGACTTGAAAAATGTCCTGAGGGTACCTCCTCCTACAGTGCTAAGAATTCCTACATCACATCTCTTGTAGAGAAGTGAAATTTCCAATAGCAGAAAATAACAGAAAATACTATTGTAAAACCATGATATTGGTGGAGGAATACTGTGTCGATATTACTTCCTTAGGCCATGAAATAGCTCTGGGTGTGGAAAGGAAAGTTATTTATACAAATCTGACATGCTCACACCACCCTTTCACCCTTAGGAGCTAATACCCTTTACCTGCTGTCAGAGCCAACTTCAAGCCAACATTTCTGCTTCCTGATTCTCAGATGGTGCTTCCAGTGAAAACTCTGACTGCAAGGAACAGGGAACCCAGAACCAGCAAAACTCACCAAGATGGGCAATGTCTCTATTAACCCAGCAGAGATACAAAGCAGGCTAATTTTTCAAAGACTTTTTAGCTGTGACCAACACAAATTTTAGGAAACACAATTACCTGCACAGGTCTTTAGAGACACCAAGGCGTTCTGTTAAGACTGCACAAATATCTCCAACAATCACAGGCCACGAGACTGCCCAACTGCATTGTTTTGGAAATTTGAAGTTTGGAACTGCCTGTGTGTCCTGACTAGGCTGACCAGCCATACCATTTTAAACAGGACAGAAAAGAACTGTACTGTCCCATTTCAAATGGTAAGTATGGTCAGTCTAATAACACCTTGAATTTAGCCCTAGTGAGACTAGGCTGACCACACATACCACTTGATATGGGACAGTACTATTGATTTCTGTCCCACTGACAATGGTACCTCTGGTCTGGTCAACCTAGTCCTGACTGATGACCCAAGTGAAGGCTCAGCAGCAGAAAAGACTTCATTCAGCCACTGCATCTCCTTCTCCCCATGCTAAGCCTCACTTCTCCAGAGCAAATAAAACAGTGGATAAGAGCTCAGATTCTAGAGACAGTTGGTCTTGGTCAGAGTCCCTATGCTGCCCCTTTCCAGCTGGGTGACAGAAGTAGATGGTTTAACCCTGGAAAAGGCTTAAAGTTCTTGAAGGATGGGAATAGGGATGTGAGTATAGCTAGGGATGTAAGCAGACAATGTAGAGCCCTTTCCTTTTCTGAACTATAGTCAGATGTGTAGGTAGCATTTTGGAGACTAGTAGCAAAGCTGCACAAACACCAGTGACTATGACACTCCCTGAATGTGGTATAAGGATATCCCCCATTCTCAACACAGGGATGTAAAATGTAGAAAGGCTCTACCTTCTGAATGTTGTGGAAGGCTCTACCCATTCACCTGTCGGAAAGACCAAGCGGCACGTGGAGTACTTGCAAGTTCAGGTAGTTTATTTTACACTGGCGGGCTCAGAGGAGTTGTTTCCAAAGTCTGAGCCCTGAACAAAGACAGGGTGGAGAAATTTATAGCATAGCATTTCCATAATAACGGCAGTTTCCCATGTTTGGGCTAGGGTTGGTGGGAACAGGAGTTAAGGGAGAAGAACCAGGAAGTCACTCCGGGAGTGGGGGGGGGGGACCCAGACTAGGCTATACGCCATGTTGGGAGGCAATATTTCTCTACATTCCCCACTTTGATGCCCTAATGAGGGGATATGCTCGCCTATAGCCTAGAGGCATCATTATCCTCTAGTGGCTGATAGACTCATAGGGCTTATATTCTGGCCATGGCCCTGGTGGTTACAGTGGTCTCCAAAAAATTTCATCAAGGAGTTAATCAAGCAAGGGCCGATAGTGGCCAGAATAACAATAGTGATCAGTGGGCCAGCTAATGGTAAGAGCCATGATGACCATTGGCTGAGATTCCAGGGCCAGGAACCCCCTAGTTCCCATTTTCGTTGTTGTATTCTGCCCCTTGGTTCCTTGACCTTGCCGGTGACAATCCCAGGCTAATTTACAAAATAGCAGCATTCTTCACCTAAAAAGAAGCAGGTACCCTCCTTCTTGGTGGTGAGGAGGTCTGGGGCATGCTAATTCTGAGGGTGATTGCAGCCAATGAGTTAATTTGATTTTGGAGAGAGAGGAGGGAGTCTGCTCCTCTTTCCATGCCTTCATTTAGCTCCTAAGACAACTTATAATAGAATTTAAATGAGGAACCGAGCACTGCTGCCTCAGTACCAATTCCAGCTAGGACTCCGGCACCTACCAAAAGGGGGATGAGGGGTATTTGCTTCTTCTTTGAATGCAGAGAAGGAGTGAGGGCCTGTTCTATTTCTTGATCAGTGTGAACCGAGATATCGGGAGTCAGGAAAATGTGTACGCATGTACCAGTCCAGTTGGCCTGTAGGCACCAGTATGCTGTGGTGCTGCAGAGGAAAAGGAGTCCGGGAGGGCTAGAGCAGGTCTTGTTGTTGCCTACGGAGGCATTGTGGGCACATAAGTCAGAGGTTACAGTCCTATAGGGAATACATTTTTCTTGATTTGGGGGAGGGGGGCGGCTGGTAAGGCAGATGATGTTTCCCCTCAAAGGTCCAAGATGGACGTTGAAGGCTAGCGGATCCTGCTCGGCTCTCCAAGTCTCCAGATCCTCCTCTGAGTGAGCCTTTTTCACTCTCGAATCATGGACAAACGGGATGATTCCTGAAACCTTAAGAGCAGTGGGTGTTGTTAAGATTATTGCATGAAGTCCTCCCCAATGCAGCTTGAGGGGTTCCTTTTCCCAAACTTTGACCCAGACTAAGTTGCCCTCTTCAAAGGGATGAACAGGGTCACTCAGTGCAATGGAGGCCTTCTCTATAGTATAGCGTCCTAAACCTGGGAAGAACATACCTAGAGCCTGGAGTTGCCCTGCTATACTCCTGTAACCTAATTGACAGAGGTTTCCCAGCGTAGTCCCTATAGACCCATTTCTTAGCTGAACTTGGCTGAAGTCTCTTTTAGGATACAGTTCATATGCCCTACTTTCCCTGAACTCTGGGGCCTGAAAACAGTATGGAGTTTCCAAGTGATGCCAAGAGCTTCTATCAGGATTTAGATTATTTCTGCTATAAAAGCTGGTCCATTGTTGCTGTGTTTAGTGTCCCATGGTCAGATCAGTACATTTAAAGACAAAAAGAGGCTGGCTCTGTGGTGCAAACCAGAGGTAGAAGAAGGTGTCTTTGAGGTCTAAGCAGGTAAACCACCTGGCAGATTTAGGGACGTGGCCGAGGAGAATGTATGGGTTTGGAACCATGGAGTGCAAGGAGATGGTTACCTTGTTGATTGGCCATAGATCCTGGACTGGCTGATATCCTCCCCCAGGTTTCTTTGCTGGAAGTAAGGGAGTGTTTAATTAAGTGTTCCTGGAAGCCGAGTTAGGCCTCCTGGGGGATTGGATACTGTCGTTGCCTTTGTGGGCATGTCCCTGGTAGCAGCTCAACGATAATCAGAGCCCGGTTGTGGGCCAACCCAGGTGGGTTGTCTTCCACCCATGCTAGGGAGTACATGGTTCGGAACTCAGCACCCCCAGCTTGGAGATAACGTCTCACCCCAGAAGAGGTATGGGGCACTCCAGCATGTCGTGTGCCCTCCCAATTCGCAGAGGTGGGTCCTGCAGAACTGCTTTTGTGCGTCATGGTCCCCAGTCATGCCCAGGATGGTGGCAGTCTGTTCACTGAGTGGCCTTACTGGGTGGTTACTACAGAGTGTTCGGCCCCAGTGTTGATCATGAAAGTCATAGGTTGGCCCTTACTTTTACTCCGACCATTGGCTCATGGGGGCTGAAAAGGAGATTCCGGACTTTCTTATTCTGAGTCCAGTCTGGCCAACCCAATGAGATCCCTTTTCATGGATTCCCGTTGGTACTTATTGGCCATTTGGGGCCTCCCTCTATTGGGGCACTTGTTCTTCCAGTGTCGTCTCCTTGCAGTAAGTGCATTGATTGGCCACTAGGGGGGCCTTACGAGTCCCTGCTTAGGTGGCCTTTCCTTCTTTGGCTCCTTTCTTGGGTTTCGGTCCCCCTGGTCCTTCAGGGCAGCTGTGAGAAGGTTGACCTTTTCTTTCATCCTCCAATCGGCCTCCCTTTCTGCTATTATGTCCTGATTCATGTAGACCAGTGGTTCTCAACCTTCCTAACCCTTTAATACACTTCCTCATGTTGTGGTGACCACCATAACATTATTTTTTAGCTACTTCATAACTGTAATTTTGCTACTGTTATGACTTGTAATGTAAATATCTGACACGTGTTTTCCAATGGTCTTAGGCGATCCATGTGAAAGGGTCATTCGACCCCCAAAGGGGTCACGACACACAGGTTGAGAACCGCTGATGTAGACCTTTTTGGTGACCTCCAGAGCTGGGTAATGTCCGTGCCCGAGATGCCTTCGAGCTTTTGTAATTTCCTACATATGTCCAGGGCTGATTGAGCCACAAAGGACATATTGACCATTTGTTGGCTTTCAGTTGCTTCAAGGTCAAAGTGGGTATAGACCCGGTAAGCCTCACAGAGTGTCTCATAGTAGTCCCCAGGGACCTCCTTGGGTTGCGTGACTGTAGAGACTTTAGACATGTTCATCGGTTTCTTGGCTTCAGCCTGAACACCTTGTAGTACTGCCTCTTGGTGTCACTGGATTTGAGTTTGTCCCTCTTTAGTTATGAAACCCCAGGCTGGGCACTTATCAGGAGCTGCAGCCAGGGCTCAGGTTCTGGGATCAGCGACTCCTACAGGGACACTTTCCTCTAGTCATTGACAGGCCCCCCTTGAGATGCTTCATCTCTCCTCAGTATTAAAGAGAGTCCGCAGTCTTCCCAGATGGGGTTGTGGGTCTTAAAAAGTGACTCTAGCAGGTTGATCACTGCTTGTGGTTTTTCAGAGTAGAATGGGGTGTTGTGCTTCCAATTTTGGAGATCAGCAGTGGAGAAGGGTTGGTAATACATAATGGTTCTGCTGGGTTGCACAGTGGCATCTTTGTCCCTTCTCTCCAGCTCCCTGGACTCTCTCACTGGTATCTGGAGGGCTGCCAGATGTGGTCAGAATCTTGCCGCTGGCCCTGGGACATGGGGTTGACTTCCTCTGGGGCTGACCCCAGAATAAGCAGGTTTGGTGGGGCTGATGGAGGGGGAGTGTCCATGGATAGGGTTCCTGGGGCCTTAGGTCTTGAAGGGATGTATAGCGGAGATAGAATCGGCTCCTCTTCAGGGTGATTTGCAAAAACTCAGCAAGTTCCCTTATTCAGTTGAGGTTTCTGACCCAGTCAGGTTTGTGCCATGAAGACTTTGGCCTGTCCCTCACTATTGCAGCAGAACCACACCCATGGGGGAAGTGTCTGGGTGACTTCCAACTGAGAATCTATACATAGGAACTGGTCTGGGTGTCCTGGAGTTCCGGTAACTACCTGCCAGACACGATGGACTATTGGGATGTCTAGTGTCCCTTCTGATGGACATCTGACCTGGAACGCGGGCCATTTCAGCTTGCAGAGGGTCTGGAGCTTGCCAGGGATCATCTTAACTCTGTAGTAACTAGAAAAGCCCTTCCTAAAGTTTTCCAACATATAGTCTAATACCATGGGTTTGCTGTGTCCTTACCCCATGTTTCCCGTGAGTGGTGCCATAAGACAAAGGAAAGGGGTGCCCGCCTGACCATGTCCCTTGTGAGGCTTTAGGCGCATCTTGGCTAAAGTGTACCTATATAAACCCCAGGCTCAGTTGTCCTCACAAGGACATATCACTATTATGCTTAATGACATCACCATGGAACTGCAGATTAGGGCTCACTCAGACTCTGTAACCAAGGCCGGGGAGCCATAAAATGGATCAAGGGACACACGACTCCATGATCTGCACTTGCTCACACATTCATACATTCCTTCAGAGGTTATAACATTCCCACCCAGCTGAATTTCTGACTCTGAGACTCCTGTGAGTCCCTGTGAGGTGATCAGGCTACCCTTCTGCCCACTTGGGTGGGCCTAACTGAGTGGGGCCCTAGGGCCTTACCATATCCAATGCCTGGTCCAGAACCTGTCTTATCAAGCCTCCTATGAATCTGGTGGTGATCATGAAACGGGGTTGACTAGAGGCAGCCACCTTGGAAACTGCCTACGTGGGCAGGGTGCACCTTCCCCTCCGTGGCTCCTCCTGCTGTCCGCTGCCTGTGCTCACCCAAACCAGTGGCTGCAAAGGGCCAGTGCGGTTGGGTTTCCTGGTCAGGGAACCAATATTTTGCAGAAAGGTTCTACTTTCTGAATGTTGGGGAAGGCTCAACCTGTTCACCTGTCGGAAAGACCAAGTGGCACTCAGAGTACTTGCAAGTTCAGGTTGTCTATTTTACACTGGTGAGCTCAAAGGAGTTGTGTCCAAACTCTGAGCCCTGAACAAAGGCAGGATGGGGAAATTTATAACATAGCATTTCCATAATAACATCCGTTTCCCACATGTGGGCTAGGGTTGGTGGGAACAGGGATTCAGGGAGAAGAACCAGGAAGTGACTTGGGGGGTGGGTGTCCTAGACTAGGTTATTGGCCATGTTGGGAGGCAATATTTCTCCACAGTAGTACCTGTTTCCCAGACACAAAGGGATGCTTTCCCATAAGTGGTCTCTGGAGTCCTCTGCTGGCATCGCTGACCCTCTATTTTGTATTCTCTCTCTCTCTCTCTCTCTCTCTCTGTCTCCTTCTCCTCCTTCCCTCCCTCTCTCCCTCTCATCCTCCCTCTCCCTCTCCCTCTTCCCCTCTCTGCCTCTCTCCCTCACTTTCTCCTTCCCCAGTTCCCCTCCCCTATCCCCTCTCCCCATGTTCTTCTACTGCTCCCCATCTCTCTTTCTTCCTCCTCCCACTTTTCCTCTCTTTCTCTCTCATTCTCCCTCTCCACCTTCCTCCCTCTCCTTCTCTCCCTCCCTCCCTCTCTCTCTCTCTCCTTCCTCTACCTTCACACACATACACAATGGAAAAAGGAAATACAAAATGGCATTGCCCCATTCTCAGGAGGTCTGACCTGCCTCACCTTCCATCATTTCTGCACACAATACAAGGAAAATATAATTAAAGCAAACACATTGACAACTACTCACCAAATGTCCTGGACACTAAGTTCAATCCCACTCATATGATGACAACAGAGCTGTATAAGCTTCTTTCAGTATGTAAGTAGCCATGAAAATTTGTTCAAAAACCTGATCAAGCAAATCCCATGACCCTCTCTCTTCCACTCTACCCAGAAGGATGCCCCTTTGTCTGCCCTGAGTATAGTTGGAAAGAAAGAATAAGACTTCATTTTTTCCCATCCCCTGAACAAGAATACCCTTCCCTGATGATTTTCACAATAGTACAGATGCCCACTTATATGTGGTTCTCCCATGTCTTAATTCAATTGGAATTAATTCTGCCAAAAGAGAAAAGACACTCCAAGCAGTGTCCTGGTCCAGTGTCACTTACCTTAACTACACAGCACACAATAGCAAAGCAAGCTTCTCCTAGGAACTAAGAGGCAGGGAAGACAGAAGGCTGAGTTTCTTGGGGTAGAGAGGTCAGGAATTTTCCTACTCAGTGCATGGAGGGAAAAGAACCCTGCTTCCAACTCCAAGGGTTATCAACTTAGGTGGGGGTGACCACAAGCCTTCTCTCTTACATGGACTGGGATTTCACCTTCTCCAATAGCCTCCCCACTTCATCCCTCCATGATTAAGCATCCCTAGCCTGTGCTACAGGTTTTCACACTGGTTTTCAATTCTGAGAAGGAATATGGACCCTTAACCACCTCTGTGCATCAGTGCCCTCTGTGCTCAACAACTCCCAGCCTCTCTTGAAGAGACAGCCACTGTTGGGCCCAAAAACTAATCTGTGAATATGCAGGGGCTTGGAGACAGAAGGGGAGACAATTCAGGAGATGTTCTATCATGTAATAGACACAGAAAACAGCCCAATCATACATGGTTAATGAGGCAGATGTGTCTACACTGGATAGTTCTTCCAGGGGCATTCATATACCAAATCTCTTAATATCCAGAAGGAAATTAAGTGTCCCCTTAGGTAGCACAGCTCTGAAGATGTCTTGAAGCCAAGGAGCTCCTTCCTTCCATCTTAAGTCAAATTTTCCCAACATCTATTCTTCAGAGGTCCATTTATTAAGATTACCTTTCTATACATTTTTTTATTCCAATGTACCTATCTCCTTTCTCAGATAACTAGTTAATATGTAAGAGAAGGGGAAAAAGTGCTGAGGAGATGGTTTCCAAGACCTGCAGGAAGATTGCTAAAGGAGTCTCTACAGTAAAGCCTGTGTTCCTTCAACGGGATGTTCTGAGACGGACAGCAAGGTCCATAAGCAGCAGTTGCCACTGCTACATCAACCTAACAAGGCATTTCGAGGAACCCCCATTTTCCCCACATGCCAATTATTTTTTTTTCTTCCTCTACCTCTGAGTCCTTCATTGTGGTGAGTTGCTGCTCACCTCTGACAGTGTCTTCTCTTTTTGTGCTCTCTGTAACTCAGGCTGCTCAACCTTCCTTGGAGATTGCATCACAAAAGACAGACAGCTGATGGAAGTTTGGAGGTGGGAATGGGAAGCCTGAAAGGCTCAAAAAGCAAAGCTGGAATGCTCAGATCATTTACCTATTGATTGAGCACCCACATTTCTATTAATATGACATGGGCTGTCCTAGGTGATAGGCAAATGCACAGATTCACTCTTAGGGATTCTTCATTGCTCTTAGGAGTGGCCAGTAAGCATGCAAGGAAGAAGAAGTATATTAGGGTCATAAATGTTGTGGAAAATATAATTAGTTAATATGAAATGAGTGACTGGCTGGGAATGGGTGCATCCTGAAAGATGTTCTTTGTCTGTATGTTTTCTTTTAAGAAAAATGAAAACAGAAGACATATGGGTAAATATAAATGAAAATTGACTGTTTAGAACAACTATGGCAATAGTGTCACAAAAGACTTATGTTATATAGAGAAGTAAATCATAGGGAAAAATGGAACAAAAAACAGGAAGGAATAAATAAAGATAAACTCTGTTAAGGCTCTTTTTCATGAGTGGTAAACCTATTAGCTTAAGTTAGACTCTAGTAAGTCACTGTTACAAATTTTAAACACTAGGGAAACCACAAAAGATTAACATAAGATCATGAAAATGTAAAGCAAATAGAGAAAAGTGGAATAATGAAAAAATCACTTATTATTTCAAAAGCAGGCAAAATAGAAGAAATCAATTGACATATATCAGGTGAGACAAATAAACATAAGGTTATAGGTTTAAACCTACTTATCCAAGAAACACATTAAAGTAAACTAATATAAACATTCCAATTAAAAGAAAAAGATTTTACACTAATTAAAATAAGAAATAAGGTATAGGATGACACATGTAGATTGAAAGAAACATGATGGAAAACATCTTTATTTTATCTTCAATGTTTTCTTTTTACTGAGGTATTATTTACAAATATTAAATATACAACTTGATATCTTCCTAATTTTTATTAAATTTATTGGGGTGAATTGATTAGTAAAATTATATATGTTTCAAGTGTACATTTCTATAATACAGCATCTATATATTATATTGTGTGTTCACCACCCAGAGTCAGTTCTCCTTCCATCACCACTTACCCTCTTCTATCACCCCTCCACTCTACCCTCTGGTAACTACTAAACTATTGTCTTTATCTGTGAGTTTTTATTTGTTTGTTTGTCTTGTTCATTTCTTGCTTTCAGTTTTAAATCCCACATATGAGTGAAATCATATGGTTCTCAACTTTTTCTGTCTGACTTATTTTGCTTAGCATGATAATCTCAAGCTCTATCCATGTTGTCACAAATGGCAATATTTCATCTTTTCTTATGGCTGAGTAATATTCTATTGAGTGTATTTACCACATCTTCTTTATCCAATTATCTATTGAAGGATACTTTGGTTGTTTCCATGTCTTAGCCACCATGAAAAATGCTGCAATGAATATGGGGCTACATATACATTTATGGATAAATGTTTTCACATTTTTGTGTAGGTACCCAGAAGAGGGATTACTAGGTCATATGGTAATTCTATTCTTAGTTTTTTGAGGATCCTCCATGCTTTTTTCATAGTAGCTGTACCAATTTACATTCCCACTAGCAGTGTATGAGCTCCTTTTTCTCCACAACCTCTCTGACACTGTTATGACTTACCTTGTTAATAACCATTATAACAGGTGTGAAGTGGTATCTCATTGTGATTTTGATTTGCATTTCATTAATAGCTAGTGAAGGTGAGCATTTCTGTTGCCCATTTGTCTGTCTCCTTAGGAGAAATATCTGTTCAAGTCACCTGCCCATTTTTAAACTAAATTGTTTCATTTTGTTGTTGTTGAATTGGATGAGTTCTTTATAAACTTTGGATATTAGCCCCCTATCTGAGGTGTTTGCAAATATCTTCTCCCATTCAATTGGTTACCTTTCTATTTTGTTGATGGTTTCTTTTAATGTGCAGAAGCTTTTAACAGTTTCATAATTTTGAAAATAAAATGTGTAAACTCAAATCATTACCCAAATCAAGATATGAAACATTTCCAGGATTCGAGAAAGTTGCTTTGTCACTCTCCCACAAAAAAGAAAACAATGCTCTAATTTCTGTAATTATGGCTTACTCTTGCCTTTTCTTGATCTTAGTAAGAATTTAATCCTCCATTCCATATTCAGTGATACATTCAATTTATCTATATTACTCACTAATTTCATACTGTAAACATGTATCTTTTTTGCAGTGTACTTAGTGCCGCATTTTGCAGTGTACTTAGTGCCGCATTTTGTTGGTGATTTCACTGTTTATACTGGCCTCTAAGTGTAGCCTTGTGATTTTTAGTGAAAGAAATCTGTGATGTGTCTAATGGAGAAAACACTTATGTTACAAAGGCTCCATTCAGGCATGAGTTACAGTGCAGTGGCTGTGAGTCCCATGTTAATTAAGGTCTCTTTAAGCAGAAATACACATAGAATAATGTTATGTATTGACTGATTGACAAAAATGTTTTGAACATAAGTTCACAAGAAATTAACCTTACATTTCCCCTAGGAGCAATAGCTAAGTATTTGCTAATTCAGTGCTCAAATTAACTTTATAGAACATAACTACTTCACATTATAAAAATTGACTATATGATAAATATTTTCCCTCAGTCTATGGCTACACTGTTTATTTTTTTAAATGGTATATTTTGATGAAAATAATTTTTTAAAATTTTGATGAAACCAAATTCATCACTTTTCTTTAACAGTCTTTTTGGTATCCTTTATAAGGAAAATGTTATCGCCCTCAGATTACACAGTTGTTTGTTTCTAAAGCTGTGTGGATTCTAGATTTTATGTTTACATCCATGATCCAAATAAAAAAATGGAACAAGCCTTTGAAATAAGGCCTATGTTTAGTTTTACCATTCAGATATCCATTTGTTCCATTATGTTCTGTTGAAAGGCTCTCCACTCCACATTTAATTTCACTGGCATTTATCCCAACAACCGAAAAAATACCTTTGATTAGGTCTATATATGAAGTCTCTATTCTGTTCCATTTATCTATTTGTTGATAGTAATAATGAAATGCAATTGACAAATGTCAATCTCCATTCTTTACAACATCTTGGGAAATTAGAAAGGGATGTATATTTCCTTAAAATTGTAATTGTGTGTGTATATATATATATATATATACACATATATATGTATATATATATATATATATATATATATATATATATACACACACACACACACATGCCTACATACACACACACACACCTTATTTAATAGAAAACCTAGAGAGACAGTCTTATAAGGCAGTGATGTTGACCATATTTACTGTGATTTAAAATTTTTATGGAAGTGTTACCAACGCAATTAGACCAGAGAAAAAACAATTAGAAGCATAAAAACTAGAAAAAAAATACATTGATTATGAGATGACAAAATGGTATATCTAGAAAATCAATGACAAAATAACTAAATTATAAAATAGTTTTGCATGGCAGGAGTCTACTAAATTAACATGCAAAAATCAATAACCATTGTGTTCAAGAATTATAACCAATTAGAAGATACAGTCAACAGAAAATTTCATTTATAATAGCAACAGTAAAATATCTAAGGTTAAAATTAATAAGAAAATTTGAAACCATATGTAATGAAAGTGACAAAACATTCTTGGAAGAAACAAAATATAGAGTTGAACATATCAACTTTGTCTTGGTTAGGATATGTCAATATCACAACA
Source organism: Lyroderma lyra (assembly GCA_004026885.1). Taxonomy (NCBI): domain Eukaryota; kingdom Metazoa; phylum Chordata; class Mammalia; order Chiroptera; family Megadermatidae; genus Lyroderma; species Lyroderma lyra. The sequence goes on from PVJL010004077.1 coordinate 51,335, forward strand.
ATGTCAGTTCTACCTAAATTACTTAAAAAATATAATGCAATCCTAATAAAAATACTAATAAACTACTTTCAGGAGCTAAAAAAGTTGATACTAAAGTTTATATAAAAATAACAATTGTGCACAAATAGTTATAAAATTTTGAATGAAATGATATAATGGGGTATAACCCTAGCAGATATTAAGACACAATAGGAAGCCTCTAAGACAATGTGGGACCAGCATGTGAGTGGACAAACGGAGCAAAGGAATAGAATGGGAAGTACAGAAATAGATCCATCTATATAAAAAAATTTAGTATACAACAAAGATAGTATCTTTAATCACTTTGTCAAAAATAGATGTAAATAAATGATGTTGGGAAGATTGACAGCCATTTGGAAAAGCAATAAAATTATACTTCTATTCCTCCCCTTGGATAGAAGATCACATTTTTTTTAAATGTGGGTAGTTCCCTGGCTGGGAATCAAACCCGGGCTGCAGCATTGACAGCACCAAAGCCTAGCCACTACAACACCAGGGAATTCCACAAGATCACATTTTAAATATATAAGATAGTGTAGGACAAGGTGGCTGAGTGGTGAAGGCGATGGACTGCTAAATATATAAAATATATAAATAAGAAAAAAGCACTATGCAATGAACAGAATAAAACATGACAGAGAAGAGCAAATATATCAATAATTACAGTAAATGTACCCACAACTAAGATACGTAACAGGCAGATTTTCAGACTAACAGACAATCTCTACTTAATGAGAAACACATTTTAAATAAAAAGTAGTTTTGAGACAGGCAGTTAGAGACAAGGAAAGAATTAACAGAAACAAGGTTGAGGGTGTTAACAAAAGACAAGTTTGGCTTTGCTTGGCAAGCTGCAAAATTAGAGTTAATAGGGCTACTGCTGCCGCTTCTTGAAACATCAGCCCTGACCTTGGGACACAAGGTTATCCCAGCTTGGCCAGCTGCAAGGACAAATTCAGTCTCCACCCAGGCCACCTTGCAGCACATCCTAACATGCCTCACTGCCTCATTCCCTCACACGTGTGGTATGACCAAGTTGTCTGATACTCCTGGGCAGTAAGAAAAAATGATATAATTCCCCTTATCTCACAGGCGCTAAGCAAAGAAGGTCTTTGCCTAGATGAGGCAGGGGTCTCCCACAGGCCTAAGAGAACAAAAGTACCAAAGCCTCGTTAATTGGGGCTCTTGAATCACTTGCCTGCTTGAGCCTGCTCCTACCTCTTAGGAGTGTGCTTTAACTTTTAATAAATTTTCTCTTTGTTTCACCTTATTTTCCTTTTAATAAACTGTCTCTTTGTTTCACCTCTATACTTTGGTGTGTGTCTCATTCAATTCTTTGCTCAAGATACCAAGAACCTGGACACCACTCTGAGAAGGGCCCCATTCTCTCCTAACAGTTTGACTGCAAAGTGTAGAAAATTTGATTTTGTTTGTTTGCCACAATGAAGTCTTACTCATTTGAGATACCCAATTCAAATATTTTTTCTTCTATACAGCCTTCCTTGAGTTGTCTTTGCTGAGTTGATTATTATCCTCTGCCCCCTAGTCTTTTATACATTCCTCTAGTAGTTTTTTTCTCTCTTTTTCTGTCTCCCATACCAGATAATGAGCTCATTGAAAGCAGGATGTTTGCCAGGTTTGTATTTGTACCTTCATCATTTCTCTCTTTCACTGACTTGACACAAAGTAGGTACTTAGTAGGTATTTTTTTGAAAGAGCTGTATATGCTGTCAGGATCAGGAAAAGCCTACTTCTTACCTGTTCTACTCCCTTTGTAGTGTCTTCCATGTTCACTGTATTGGAGAAACATTTTGCTGGCTGTCTGGAAGGAGATAATTGTGTTTGCTCTATTTTAATTACATGTCTTTGTTACAAAATACATGTAAAATAAATGGAGTTGTCTCTCTTCTGCAAATGGATAATATAACACTGTTTATATTCCATTAAATTTATAAAATCTTGTCCAATGTGACAAGCAGGAACAGCTCACAGCATAACCATTGAGATTGCTTCAATTGTCTTTTTTTGTGAGATTGCTGCATTTTTATTATAAAATCATAGGAGAAAAGATACTTTAGGATCACTGAAATGTAGTCTCCACTGTGCAACTGTATGTGGTTAAAAGATTGGCATCTTTCCATTTCTATGTAATTGTGAAATAAAGATCTATTTACCTCTCTTTTAAAATAGTTTTCTGCAAAATGTAAAATGCTTTTTTTCAAGAGAAATTTGCATCAGTTTTCTGCTAGGCTTCATAATGTCTAGTTCTAGGCTCAGTATGATTTGTGTAGATATATGTAAACTTTTATTCAAGCTGCTAATGTGGAAAAATGTACCATGTTCTCAATAATATATCCTGACTTAACCAAAGAATCAAAGGATCACTAATTTTTTACTTATTAGGAGTTGAGGAAGTAATTCAATACACATAAAAGTTACCCTGAGCAGAATGAATACCAATAATCATTTGTCCTAGAGGCTAATCTGTTAGTTTAAATATGAATACCCCAACACAATACTGTAACAGTCTATATAATTTTGGATGCCCAGAGCCCACTCCACAACCTCATATGGATTGGCTAAGAAATCTGTAAGGCCCCCACACCATGATGAATGAATGTGTGCTGATTGGATCCTGATGCAAATGCAGGGACTAAAAGTTCTCCAGCTGCAAATAGACAGTAAAGGATTGATAAAGATCCATGCAAACACGGAAAAAAAAATCTGTAAACATGATGTGGGCACCAGCTAAGAAATTATCTGATTAAACTTCACTTGCCCTACCCTTAATCCCCCTTTCTCCTGGGTCAGCTAACCTGAGGCAATTTGCCAAAGCCCTGTTAAGCCTTCTAAATAAAAAGGCAGAGAAGAGAGCCTTGAGAGGTCTCTTCCATCAAGATGCCCTTTCCCTCTCCCTCTTGACCAATCTTCTGTGTCTTGAATAGTTATTCCACGTGTTTCAGGTAAGTCCAAAATGGCCTGGGGACTCACAATATAGGATGCTAGATGGTTAACTTCTTAAAATAGAAAGACTGATATTAATGTCAATAGCACAGAATTTCCTATTCTAAAGGTCCTATGTGGTCTGTTCTCACTTCCCCACTTGTTCTCCATGCCTACCTAAATTTTACTCTTTCCTGTCATTTCTAAAGTGTCACTAGTCTACTGCAAAATCATAAATTATCTTTAATAAACAACTCTACTTCAAAAAAGATATACAACAAGCTGACAATGCACTGTAGAATTGTATGCCTGAAACCTATGTAATTCTTGCTAACAGATGTCACCCCAATAAGTCTAACAATAAAAATTAATTTAAAAAAAAGATACATTCTGAAAACCATTTTCAATTAAAATTCCCATTTTCCAGGTATTTGAATATGCTTTTATATCCAGAAACCTTACCAAAAGAACAATACCTTCACTTAAAAGATTGCCTAGTGGTGATGCAGTTACTTTTGATCATCCCAGTCCAAATGATATCTTACTTCTAAAGAAGTTGTATCCATATCTGTAAAGTGAGTATAGTGGTCAGCATGAAAATAGATTACTGCAATTAAGATTTAAATGGTTAATTATATTGTCTTATTAAGAAATAGCTACAAATAGTACATTCATCAGATCACGTGATATAGCCAGTGTCATCAATAACAGAAAATTTTGACCAAAATCCACCTAAGTTCTGTAAAGCTTTCTGAAATGCAACAGAAGCTATAGTAACTTTATAGTTCTCCCCCTTTACGAAGCACCATAGAAAGTGATTCTATTTCTATTTCATGTCCCTAGGAAGGACTTAAAGATTTTGGTAAAATGCAGATTCTATGACCTTCTGTTACCCCAGAAAAAAAATTTTTAACAAGCTCCCTGGGTATCTACATGTAGGAAGTACTACAACACACTTTGACAAAATCATGACTTTCAAATAGGTCAGTCCCACCAAAAATCACAACTGAGCCTAACCTTTACTCAAAATCTGGCAGCTATTTGAATTTCTTACTTTATATACCTCAGAACTTACTGTGTAATTATTAATAGCTATAAAACAGGCACACATAGGGCCCATTGAGAGGGCTGATGAAATAATAATTAAGAGTCTGGCAGAGGCTTATTCTTTTCAGATTAAGCAAAACAGTTACAAAATGTATTTCATGGTACACAGGAAAGGTTCCAAAGGCCAAATACTTTTGGGAAATAGACTCAGATCTATTTTTGTCCAGACAAAGTGAATTCAATTGTTTCTCAGCTGTGAATAATTCATTTGCATGTCTATGGACAAGATCCATTTGCATGGCTATCAGTTATCTACAAAGTACTGCCTGCTCTTCTTTCTCTGGAGAGTTTCTAGATACAATAAAGGCTATAAGAAGCTATTCAGTACAGTTACCTGTTTAGCTTTAACCCAGCGTTCTACATGCTCATTTGATCTCAGAACCATTTTTTTTCTCACAAAAATCTATGATCCAACTGAACTAGTGTTACTTGTTACATGTGGGACTCAATAATTCATTAGCTTTCACATAAAATTGCATAATGCAGGATTTGAAAGGGCTTTCAAAGAGTTCTTAAAGGTAATCTCATCTGACTAAATATCAACATCTGACACTCATTTCCAAGGTACTGTTGATAGCGTAGGTAGGAAGGCAGAAATGAGCAGAAGAACGAAACTAGCCCCAATTAGGAGAACCCTTTGCAGCTGCTCTGACTTAATCAAAATATATCTTCAGAAGTGAAAAATGCTGGGGGTGGGGAGGTATTCAGTTTATCAAGATATACATCCTGCTTTTCAAGCTCATGCAATTATAACTGCTTTTTTTTTTTTTAATGAGCTCCTCAAATAAATCATGGGAAAAAAAACCTTGGAAACTAGAATGGAGGATGGGGCATGCTAGCAAGAGAGAAAGATACTTAGTGGAGAGGGATAGGGAGACACAATTCTACCCACAAAAATTAAAACTTTCAGATAGTGTAAGGAGAGGTTGCTTCCCTCTCTTGGGTCAGCCCACTCCATTTCTCAGAGTGTACTTGCTTTACTAATAAACTTCAAACTGTTCTATGCTTGCACAAACTCTGTTCTTGTTTCAGCTTTTTCCTTCTAGGAGACAAGAACCAAGGTATAATCTGTTCCCAGTAACACTTTTCTTAGCAGCATGAGGACCTTTCTCAGCATGTTTTCCAGGTTCTTGGTGTTCCGAACAAAGAATTGAGCAAGACACAGAAAGGTAGTAGCAAAAGAGCAGTTTATTAGCAAAAGTACCCTCCAAAGAGGTAGGATTGGGTTCAAGTAGGCAAGTGACTCAAGACACTTGAATGGCAAGGTTACAGTAGCTTTTGTTCTCTTTAGTCATAAGGAATTAGCCTATCTGGGTGTGAGGGCTTTGATTGGCATCTTTGATTGAAAGGAGGCTATTATATCACCCTGTCTTGATGTGCATGCACCTTCCCAGAATTCAGTCTATTGTATTGATATTAATAAGCTTCTGGCCATATGTATAATATTATAATGTTGGTGTTATGAGGCTTAGGTGAAATGAAGGTCATTGTAACTCTTACTGCTAAGGCTTTAGTGACCAGTTTAAATCAGCGGGTCTTTTGTACGCTTTAACTTCCTCATTGTGGTTGATGGTAATGGCAGATAAGGGAGGAGTCTGGACAGAGAAAGGGAGGTCACCTGTTCTTGGGGCAGTTGTTTTCTGCAGGATTTGTTGGACATGCCAGAGACCCAGTTCCTACCTCTAGGGGTTTGCCTCACTTTTACATTCATCATCTCTTTGGATCTCCATAAAAACCAGTGGAAAGGCTTAGGTATGTTTTTTTGTGTTTGTTTTTGTTTGTTTGTTTGTTTTATATGAGAGTCTTAACAGAGACAATCTGTTGGAAAGTGGGAAACACTGAGTAGTAGTAGATTTAACTAAAATGACATTTGCCACAAAGACCCTGTTTTCACATTATCCAACCTGTCCTAATCTCCATTGGCAATCCCAGACACTCTCAAAGAGTAGTAAAAGCTCTCTTCCTAACTTTAAGTCACCCATCAGGGTTGCCACAGTCAGCAACCTTATAACTTGTGCATATGTTTAATATTTCAAATCCACCTGTTTATGACTGAAGTTGTTTTAATCCACTTGTTTATGACAAAGACCAAAAGAAGTTGCATTGATGTATGAGTAAATTGTGTCAGGATGTATCATTCCATTTCTCTTGTCCTTGATAAGCACCACAGCAACTCAGCTGCTGAGGGGCCCTGCTGAGGGTATATCAGTAAGAACATGTGGAGAAGCAATTATGGCAAGGAGACATTTAAACTATCAATACTGAGACTTCGTGGAGACTATCGCAGAGTTTTGGATTGAGAAAGGTGAATCTATAAACTCTAAAAGACCCTTGAGGCATTAGCTCCTGCGGTGCTGAGGGTACTCTCTTATCAGCAGCAAGAAGCCTAGCAGCAAGTCCCAAGAAGGAAGTCAGCCTATCTGCAACCACTAGCATTTTCATTCCCTGGCAATGTTCTCTAGCAACAGGGGATGTTTACTTTGCACTGACAACAGGAAATCAGCTGTTTAGTTGCCACTTCTCCAGAGTACCTCCTCATATAAAAAGGCACACTTCATGTTAAATTTGGACTTTATTTCTTTATCTTCTCTTGGCTGAATCACTAGTATGATTAATCTGTCATTTGTTTTGAGTATGTTATTTCTTTATAAGAGATATTATCCTATTTGTGATTGGCTTGTGAAATTATTATAGTTTCCACAGTGAACCTGTGCTAAATAAATTGCTAACAAAGACAGAATCAGCCTCAAACCATAAATTCTTGTGCTTCCCCAAAACAAAAGAAAACAAATCAGTAGGACAATAGTTTCTGGAATTTTGAAGCTTTCTTAAATTATTTGATTCAGTCTTCCTAAATAAAACCTAAAAACATTAGTTCATAAGATAAGTTAGTACTACCTCTAAATATTTTTTTTTGAAAATAAATATCTTTATTTTGATCTAAAGAGACAAACAGAAAGTCCTACCTGTATTTTCAGTGGAAATGGTCATGAGGTAATTTATATGATCATTCCAGAGGTGATTGGCCTGTTTAGATCCTGTTAACCTTAAAATAAAAGGCCAGAGATACAACAAGCCTTTTTTTGAGATCTAAAAGAAGAGCTATTCTGGAAGCACTGATTAAGGAAGAAACCCAAATAGTATTTGTCTTAGGAAGTGAAGGGAATGGGTATTTATGAAAAGGAGAAAGTGAGTAACTGCATGAATAGAAGGAAGGAATTTCTAAGATAGTGATGTAATGAATGTCTTTAATTTTCAGTTTAGTAGTTATAATGTCTGATTTTTTGTTAGCATTACAAACAATTGTTTGAAATACAATTCTGCTTCAGGCCCAGTCCAAAGGTTTGAGGAGTAAGAGGAGCAAGGCACTTCCTCTGGGGTGACAGCTCTGACTCCATTTTGAAGTGGCTCTGTTTATATTTTCACAATACATACATTTTTGGTTTGGTTTACCTATTTGCTCAGTTACTAAAATTTATGGGCAAGTTACCATTTACTATTGTAATTATGTCTATTTTTAAATGTACAGAACTTGCTTACTTACAGATAATACTAGGTCTTCATGGCCTGAAACAAATTATGCATTTCATGGGATCATTGTGTTACCAGAAAATGGGGTGTCTTCATCAACATGATGTCCAGGTTCTTGGTATCTCGAGTAAAGAATTGAACGAGACATACACAAAAGTATAGAGGTGAAACAAACAGATAGTTTATTGAAGAGAAAGTACACTCCAAAGAAATAGGAGCACACTCCAGCAAAGAGAGTGGCTCAAGAGCCCTGATTAATGAGGCTTTGGTACTTTCATTTTCTTCCATGTCTTCAGGGGAGACACCTCTGGGCATGGAGTTTTTTGATTGACAAATCTGATGACAGGCCTATAACAACATGTTTCTTTTATTGTTCATGTCTCCTTTCCAAATTCAATTACTTCCTATGATTGTCTTATCTTGGGGCAGGGATTACTAGTGAAAGAGTGGTATCAGCAGGGTGAGTCTCATGGGAGGGGTCCCAAGTTACCCTATTCTATCTGCCTTCCTCACATTTCCTTGTGCAACCTCCACAAATCTTTATGGAAAGCTGAGGGGCTGAAGGTCTCATCTTCTGCATCTGCTTCCTGCTGAAGATGGTCGTTGTCCCCACCTAATGGGGATCCACAGAGCTCCCTCCCTATCAGATCTAAAGGGGAAGGGGTCTGGAGATCCGCCAAGTTGATTCCTTTGGTTGAGATGGGCTGGAAGCCTTGCTAGGTGACATCTGCATTCCAAAGGCCCCTAGATAAGGAGAACCAGAAGCTCAAAAGCAGTGACCTGAAAGGTAGGCCTCAAAGCCATCACTGCAGGGTGACTACATGACAGAAGATTTGTTTAGCCCTTTGAAGTCTGCATCTTGCTGATTTTGGTCTCTACCAGCCACCCAGGTGCCACTGCCTACACAGGAATGGCCTGGGGATGATACAATTAACAAACACAGATTCACAGTCACAAGGACGATTAGCTAAAATCCAGCATAACCAGCTAAGTAAAGTTTTATTATCACATATCACAAATTTTAGGATGGCTAACCAGGGTTGGAGACGGACATTTTGGAGACACAATTAGCAAACCTAAGTTACAAGTTTTTCTCTGAATGATTAGCTCAAACCAGAGCAAAGGATATCTGGGAGATACAGGATAATAGTCTATTGTTTAACTTTTGGGGTAATTGTCTAAAGCAGGAGGCAGAATGAAGACATTCTATGATTCAAGTTAGGAGCAATCTGTTGTTTAAGCTAGAGTTAAAGGAAAACTGAGAGGTTGATTAAGGCTACGGACTAGGGAAAAGGTGAAACTGAGAGCTAAAGATCTAGGGAAGAGGAGTCTATAGTGAGATGGGGATGGGCTGTCTTGCTTGACCCATATCAATTGTAATATCAAACTTAAATGTCAGTCCCCAGAGGGTTAAAGCCAAGCCCGCTGTAAAGAATTACAGCCAGGCCCACTGTAAAGGGTTAAAGCTGCCCAGGTTTGACCTTGGTATAAGCAGTCTATATCTGGGGTTGAGGAATTCCTGGGGCTGACAGTTACTGCGCATGTACTGTCTTACGTGACCATGAAAACCTAAACAACTGCTACTGGGCAGATGCAGCAAGATGCCACTTTTGTTTGAATACGTATATGTAGTCCCAGGTGTGCAATAAAGTAGCTTGCTTGCTGGTGTGTTTATGGTCCCCCATGTCAGCTCCACATGTGTTTTTTTCAACTGGGTGTACCACCGCCGAAACCTGCTCTGCCTGGAAACCTTGGGATTGACAAATGAGTTTGACTGAAATACCTGTCTAAGTGTCTACTTTAATTTAAATAAACAGAAACTAGTTGGTTCTAAGCTGGGAGTAGTACTTCCCTTCTTCAGGAGCTTTTGGAAATGTGTGGAGTATTTTTTGTTGTTGTTGTTATTGTTTGTTTTTCATTTGTTTTTGGGGTGATTTGTTTGGTTGGTTCATTTTCTTTTTTTTTTCTATTTTATGTGTTGGCATTTTATTTTATTTTATTTTTTTAATTCATTTTTATTGTTAGACTTATTGGGGTGACATCTGTTAGCAAGGATTACCTAGGTTTCGGGCATACAGTTCTACAGTGCATTGTCAAAATGCTGTATGATAAGTTCACCACCTGACGTGACTTGTGTATGTGAATTATCAACTGGTATTTAGCACCAGGGTCAGCAAATCTATAAACCACAACTATCTAGGGCAGGGAGGCAAAACAAAGACTTGTCGCTCCCAAAATCCCAGTAGTGATCATTTTGAGAAATAGTAGACTAGAAGACCTATACAGACCTTTTAATCTGTAATCCTAATCACATAATTGTGAGATTTCAGGTTTCTTCTTTTGGGGGAGGATTGAAAATAAAGGAATGTTTTATAATCTCAAAATATCTCATATTATGTCTGAAATATGAACAATTTATATATTCAGTGATTATAACAACCAAACAAAAAATGGAAATTTCTTTGTCCAGTGTTTGACAGTTTAAGTAATGGATAGAGAGCTCAGATTCTGAAGGCAGGGACAGACTTAAGTAGGGTGACCAGATGTACCATTTTAAATGAGAAAGAAAAAAATGGTACGTCCCATTTCAAACAGTACGTATGGTCAGCCTCGTCTGACTGGGCTAAATTCAAGGTGTCAGTAGGCTGGCCCTACATTCTGTACTGAAATGAAACAGTACTGTTGTTTCTTGTCCCATTTAAAATGGGATGTCTGATCAGCCTAGACTTAAGGAATTGGAAAAGGAATTTAAAACATGGCTTGTTGTTTTAAATTAGACTGTCACACAAATATAAAAAGGGACACATTTCAGTCATTTTCAGTAATTAGTTAATAAAGGAACCAGTAAGATGTAATTGTAATCAACCAGTCAAATGAGAGCCCATGCCTTCCCAAGTGCAGCAAGTCAATGAGAACTGACAGGCTTTGTAGTGAAGAAAGATTGGCTATTTTATTGAAAATAGCACCACCCAGGAGAATGGCAATGCTATTGCTGGAGAGCCCGTGCTCCTGGATGGCTTACAGACAAGAGGTTTTATCAAGCAAAAATTATGAATAATTGTGAGTAAAGGTGATGTGGACCAAACAAAGAAACCCTCTCCCCACCTCACTATAGACTCCTTTTCCTTGTTATATAGCTCTCAGTTTCACCTTTTTCCTAGTCCAAAGCCTTAATTGCCTCCGATCGATTTTCTCTGGCTCCTCACCTTGAGCAACAGAGGCATACAGTTCTACAGTGCATTGTCAACTTGCTGTATAATAAGTTCACCACCTAACGTGACTTGTGTATGTGACTTGTGTATGCTTGCCCCATAGGTAATTACTCTGAAACTTGTAACTCGTGTCTTCAGCTTGCTGATTACAGTCACTACAGGCAAGCACCCCTTCCAGGCCTTTCTTGACCTAGACGGGGGATAACACCTGAATGACCACATAGGCCAGAAGTCAACAGGCTGCAAGCTCAACAGACTTTACATCACAGCCACAAGGGCTTTGAGACCTATTTCTTGGGTCAAAGCTTTGTAAACTACAAATTGAATTAATGTCTCCTCACCTAGGGACCATCGGGATACAACTGATACTCCATTAAAGCTTCCAGCCCATCTCTACCAAAGAAGTCAACATGACAGATCTCAAGACCCTTTCCCCTTTTAGGTCAGATAAGGTGAGCATTCCGGGGATCCCCAATAGGTAGAGAAAATGACCATTCTCAGCAGGAACCAAATACAGAAGATGAGACCTTCAGTCCCTCAGCTTCCCATAGAGATTTGTGGGGATCACATCCCTCAAGAGAATGTGAGGAAGGCAGATAGAATAGAGGGAATCTCAGGACCCCTCCCATGAGACTCACCCAGCTGAAATAGTCACTGCCTTGATACCAACCACACTTTCACTAGTAATCTCTGCCCCAGACAAGGCAATCACAGGGGAAAGTTCCAGGCAAATACTAGGAAGTTAGAAGGCATAAGAAGCCCATCAGTTTGAGCCAGTTCCTAACATCGGTGCAGTGAGAGTTACAACCTTCATCTCACCTGGGCCTCATTGCACCATCATTGTAATAACATGCATATGCCTGGGAGTTTATTAATATCATTACAACAGACTGAACTCTGGGAAAGGGAACACACAGTTAGAAGAGATTATGTAATAGGCCCCATGTCAATCAACAGGCCGCACATCCAGATGGGCATAACCCTTACAGCCAATGAAAATAAAAGTACCAAAGCCTGGGTAATTGGGGCTCTTGAGTCATTTTCCTGCTCTGAGCCCCCTCCTACCTCTTAGGAGAGTACTTTTCCTTTGCCACTTGAGGTTCTTGAGCCACTCTCCTTGCTTGAGCCCACTTCTACTTCTTTGGAGTGTACTTTTGTCTTCAATAAACCATCTCTTTGTTTCACCTCTACACTTTTTTGTCTGTATCGTTCAATCCTTTGCTCGAGGTACCAAGAACCTAGACATCACATTGACAAGGACACCACATTTTCCGGGAACATTATGGAATTTTAAAAAGCTTTAAGCCAAAACCCGTAAAATCAGAAAACCCAGATTTAGGAAACATCTAGATTTCCATTGTAGACAGAATTACTTTTGGTTCATTCCAAAGTTTTTCACAATCTTTCTTAACAATGCCACCCATTTGATTTTAATATTTAAAAAGAAAGAAAGAGGTTACTCTTAGTCACAAAACAAGGCTGGTTACATCAGGTTTGTCCTGATTATTTACTTAGGTATAGCAATAGTGTTAATTTACAAATTAGTCTTCCTTGAGTTTGCTTTATAAATCTAGAGCCGTATTATTGAAAAATTATTAAAACCACGAAATTAATTTCTGTGTATGGACATTATAAAGTCTGAAGGGCTTGCAAGGAACACCCTGTTCACACTACATGACTGTTGGCCCACAGTTGGCCTATGTGACATTTAGACCATAGTGAGGAAAACCTTGTTTGGCCTATATGACTTAGACCTTAGAAACTTTTTCTTTCTAAATTTCCTCCGACTCTCTTTATAAAACCCCTGCTTAGATAATCCTTGGGGCTGATGCTATTTGCAGCCTCAGTCCATCTGCACCCAGATATTCTGAAAAACATAGTGTTAAACTCCAACTCAGCCTCAAGCACCTTCCTCTGGGCATTCCTAACAAGACATTTTCATAGTTAATCTCAGATTGGACTTTAAAATGGCTCTGGGGTTTCTAAATCTCTATGTTTTCCTATCCCATATCTGGAGAACAAGAAACATTCTTCACTGTAATATAGCTATACTTGCTATGGATCTGAGTGAATTTCTCATTTTTCAAGATCTTCTGCATGTATTAATATTCCTGGCCTAACAGAAGTAAAGATTTTCTTCAAAATCCTTCATGACATCCTGAAAGCCAGCCAAGTAGCAGGCCCAATTTTCCTAGGAGGATTTTATAAACATTAGCTCCAAAGGATTATCCAACCTATGTTCATTAAAAGTGGTTTGTCCTACCTGAATTAAACAGCATTTTTCTCTTATATGACACTTCAGGTAATGCCTGGTATGGCCAGCGTCCACCCTAAGATTATATGGATATGGTTAGCTCCCAGTCAAAATTACATTGTTAGACTATCCAGTAAGACCTAAGAACCCAGGCAAACAGAAACAGATGGTCCTAAAACATTCCAAGGGCCTAAAGATCATCTCCCAGATACCAAGGGTAAAGGCCAGATTGTGTCTCTGGACAAGTCCAAATTCTTTCCTGCACACACAAGTACATACAAAATCGTATTTTTTCTATTACCTTTGCTTCAAAATATAGTATAAATTATTCCTATTAATTGTATTTTTTCACTAATGTACCACAATACTATCTCACAGAGACACCTCAGGGGTAATAATTGAGAACTGTTTTATAGAAATATTTTAGCCAGTTACCAAAGCCCATGAGCACACACAGCACTATTTTTTATAGCCACACATACCTTTTATATAGATTCTTATGTTACAAAAATCAACTTTAATGCAATCCATATTTTAAACTCTACAGCATATAAACATAAGAGGCCAAAGCATAAAAGCTTAAAATTATGTAGTAATCAGTGTTTCAATATTCTCATTACTTAGACATTATGTAAGTATTCAACAATATTCATATTTTTACTCAATTTAGCAATTCAAGGATGAAGTTTCCTAACTACCTTGACAATTATCCTCAAGCTGATATACTGACATACTATAAAACATAATTACTGTTGAAATAAAGTCTATCACAATAATGATTCAATATTGTTGAACACAGATTACAATTTTCATAATCTTAATTATTGGGGGGTAATATTACCTTGATCAAAAACCAAATCTGAGTGGAATAAAGTATATGCCTTTGTAATGTACGTAATGCTGATATGTCAGCGAAGACATGAATGTTTTATTTAAAATTTTTAAACTACTCTTGTTTACTGAAGATTTACTTTCATCATATGAAACCGGATTCCTAAAAGGTTTCTAAGATAATTCCTATAAAAATACTTCTTTTTTAAAGTATAGCATATTTAATGCATTAAAAGTATAATTTCTCCCATTTCCGGAAATTTTATGTATATTTGATTTTTTTTTTCAACTCCGGGACCTTCAGGACTGCAATGTTACCACAGCCCAAGGGGCCTCACTGCACTATATTTGATTTTTTATGTGCTTATTTATCTACATAAACCAATAAGAACAGATCTCTTTTATTCTAAGAAGAGACTTTATAGTCTAATGTTTTAGTTCTCTCTGGAGATAAGAAAACATTACACACACAACACAATGTGAAGTAACGGCCTTTCTGAATTAAATGCACATAATCATACAGAGACAGAAATAATTTTATGCTAAAATTTTTAAATTTTAGCTCAACGTCAAGAAACATAAAAGATTTAGAAACACAATAAACTCACCAGTCCAGATACCAAAGAGCCCAATTCCTTCCTAATGGATATAAAATTCTTAACTTATTTCATCTCAAAATAGACAGTAGACAAACAAAAGCTAACAGGCCATATTCTTTGTTGTCTTTCACCCACCAGAGAAAAGAGCTTTATAATTCATTAATCCATTTACAGAGATCACCAAATGATGAGACCATAAAACTAATTCCCAGCCATTGCTGCCACCAGTGAGAAATAACTAATTAACCATAAGAGAAACAAAAGCAAAATGTTTAATCTTCAAAGAGGAGGTAAAAAGACGGAAGAAACAGGAAATCAACAAAGTTATGTTGACACTCCGGAGTCACCTCTGGGAGTCAAGAAAATACATGACAAAGTTTAAGCTATCAATAAGATATACTTCTTCAGCAACTCAATCTATTGGGAGTTTTGAAGGAGGACCTTCAAAACTGTTAAAGGATATTGGGAAGTAAAAGGTAAATTCATGACTCTCACACAAATATAAACAGAAAGTGTTTCACAGTTTTCATTTAATTAATTAATTAATTAATTAACAAAGGAACCACTAACATGTTATAGCTGGCTCAATGGAGAATTCTAAGTACCATGCTTAGATCCATCAGGAATGCTGAAATGGAATTTACAAATCAGATACAAGACTGATTTTGTCTTCTAGATGGAGCAAGGAGTGAATTGCTTCTCCACCAGGAGGAATGAAGTTTTCAGATAAGCATTAGTATTTGCACTTCTATCAGTTATGTACAACATGCAGAGTTTTAAATAGCTCAAAATACAGTAAAAGAGGCAAACCTCATAGAATCAGAATTAGATAATACCTACTTTTCTTCTTTGGTCCAGTTCAAAGTCACAAATTCTTCTGATAACATGCAGGTATAGTTCTGTATCTTGAGGTCACATTTCCCCATGAAAGAAGGTTTGTTAGACATGTATATACAGATTTTATATTTCTTATTAGCTGGAAGCTTCGAAGAGCCTACCTGGTGCTCATGTTTGAACATGTGGCCATTACTTTCTTTCCATTGCGATAGAGTCAAGTAGAATCAAGGCAGCAAGGCATTTATTTGCCTACTAATTCCACGTATTAATCTGAAGCCAGCTAGATAGAATAAAGCCAGTGATCAACTTCACACTGCTGTAAATACCACTGAATTGCAACACTTTAGATGTAAAAAGGGTAAATTTTATGTTATGTGTATTTTACCACAATAAAAAAGGTGGAATAAGAAAAACCAGTCAGAAAAATTGTCAATTGACTATTCATAGAAATAATAACAAAATTTAAACCTGTTCTCAAGCTAATGAAAACATTCATAAATTATCTGTGATTTAGAAAGAAACAAAATTTTACTTGTGGATTAATGGGGAGGGGGAAGGTGCATCAGAAAGAGGAAAATTGCCTCAGGAAAGGCTGTTTAATTTAGTAGAATACTATTGAGGGTTTTTGTGTAAGAAAAATAAAAACATTTTCATAGATTTAGCAACATGGATGTCATTGGTAACTTTGACAATAGCTTTTTTTACTGTAGAATCATAAATCAGATTAAAATGGTTCAAAGGGAAATTGTGACTTCAAAAAATTCCCTCTATACTTTTTTATTTATTTATTTTTTGGTGGTTCCCTGGCTGGGAGTCGAACCCAAGCCATGGTATTGAAAGCACCAAAGTCTAGCCTCTATACCACCAGGGAACCCTCTATGCTTTTTTTTAAAATCAATGTTTTCTTCAAGAAAAACAAATATCTTTTTTATTAGATATACACACATAAATACATATACTTACATAATTTAATATATAATTAATGTGTATTATATTATATATTTATTAACAATATAATGCATGTGTGAGGGAGGACTAAACTTTCCTCTACCTTCAAGGTTCTTCTGGCTAGTCTAATAATAGACACGAGACAGATAAACAAAAGAATATAACCAAATTTAATACATACATCTGTGTGGGAACCCTGCATACATGGGAGAGAGTCAGAGTCCCCCACACGCGGGAGGGGTTTAAAGATAGAAAGGGAATATGGGATATAAGATATCCTCAGCGAGGGATGAGGAACGGTGCCTTGAGGTCCTTATAGGGTCTTTGTGAGATGATAAGATCAGATGCTCAGTAAATAGAAATTTGTCTTGCCCTACAGATAGGCCAAAACAAGTTATCTTTGATAATAACTTATTATGGGCAAGTTCACTTAGGTAGTTATGGGAGGGACAGAAGTTTCTCTTGAGCCTGTGGCTAAAATTGCCTTTAGCTTGAAACAATCTGTACAGCACAGAGGCATATCTTGGGGTGACTCATTCTTAATCAGCATACATGCATTAAGTAACTGTGCAATGATGGCGATACTTTTAGGAAGTCAGTGAGTGTGAAAAATTTTATAACATTTTAAATAAATATTATACTTTAATATCTTTTATGTTTAAAAGAAACAATAGTTTTTTGTACTTTACTAACTTGCAGTTTTCTTGCTTCCCCACGCCCACATTTTCATAGATTATGTTTACTATTTCAACTAGTGAAAAGTAATGTCGATCTAAAAAAATAAAGTTATGAATATAAAAACAATGCATTATCACTGTAAAGTATTTTTAAAACTGAGAAATGTGGGAAGAAAAACAATCACCTGCAATCTCATCACCCTAGAAAAAAATCAATGTAGAATTTTTAATATAAGCTAGGGTCTGTGTGACCAATATTCTGCAGGGAGTTGCTTAATAGAAACAGTATAGTTGCCAAAAGAAATTTTAAAATAACTCCACTTTGTTTTTCATCTCCTTGTCAAACATTATAAAATATTTGCTCCAGACACCTTAACATTTCTCAGAATTGTCTTTCCCCTTCATCCCATCTCTCTCACTCTTAGTAACTGCTTCATCATTTCTCCTTCACCTAGCACAGACTCTCTTTGATAACCAATCAGCTTTATTGTTCATGGTTATTCCTCCCTTTTAGATCTTCAAGAAGTAGATTAATTTAGGGAATCTGGTTATTTCCTAGTTTTCTATTCATGATACTGCTTCATTAAAATATCATGAGTCAGATTTACAAATACAGATCCATACTTAAAAAGTTGGGGAAGTGAAAGAGTTGAGTTAGAAGAAGCAAAATTTGCTTGGTGGAAGAGAGTGCATACTGCCATGTTAATGCTTTTTCCCCACCAAATAGTCAGGCTTGTTGATCTTTATTACACCTGTGAGGAGATGCATACATACACTTTAATTATGCTATCAGGACTCTCTAATATGAATTCAAACCTACCATAATTCACTTCTGCAGAGTGAATCGAGTTCGTCTTCATTCTCTGCTGAAATCTTAGTCTCTTCCTGCAAATCTATTGCACTGTTTGAGTGGTGAGCTTCCAGATAGGCAACTAAATCGCAGTTTCCCCTGCCCTCCTCATTCCACATGCACACTTCTACCCAGGTCTGTGACTCTAGTACAGTGGGGAATAAGCTGAACTTTTAAAATGTTTCCTTATGGGTGCAATTGTTCTTACCTCTAAGACCGAAGGACACTTATCCCACCCACTACAACTACTTACCTGCTTTCCCTCTCTACGGTTTTACCTAGTCTGGACATTGTATATAAATGGAATCATGCAACATGGGGCATATTGCGTGTGGCTTGTTTCACTTAGCATAATATTCTCAATGGTTGATTTATGTTGTAGCATATATCAGGGCTTCATTTATTTTACATCTGAATAATATTCCATTGTATGGATACACTATATATTTTTTAAATTTAAATTTAAATATATTTATCTTTTAATTAGTTGATGGACATTTGGATTGCTTCCACTTTGGGACTGTTGTGAATAGTGCTAGTATTAATATTATTTGAACAACTGTTTTCAATTATTTGGGATATACATCTAGGAGTGGAATTGCTGGGTTATAGTCTATTTAACCTTTGAGGAACCACCAAACTGTATCCCATAACACCTGCACCATTTTGCGTCCTTCCTAGCAATGTAGGAGAGTTCCGATTTCTCCACATCCTCTTCATCACTTATTTTCATTTTTAAAAATTATAGCCCTCCTACTGAGTGTGAAGTAATATTTCAGTATGGTTTTGATTTCCATTCCTGTACTAATTAACAATGCTGAGCATTGTTTTATGTACTTGTTAACCATTTGGATATCTTTCTTGGATAAATGTTTATTCAAACGCTTTGCCCATTTTTTATTGGGTTGTTTGTCTTCCTGTAGTTGAGTTGTAAGAGATTTTTCTATGTCCTGGGTACTAGAAATTTATCAGGTATGTGTGTTGTCTAATACTCTTTTGCTAGTGTCATTTGATGCCCCCAATTTTTAAAATTTTGATGAAGTTCAATTTATTTAACTTTTTTCTTATGTTGCTTGAGCATTTGTTGTCATATTTAAGAAAGCATTGCCAAAACCAAGGTCATTTTTTTTAAGGTATCCCTTATGCTTCTCCAGGCTTGTAGAATTCTCCCAAGCCCATTACCAACCATCTGTTTACTTCGGAGTTTTATCATTTTAGTTCTTATATCTATATCTTTGTTTTATTTTGTTCAATTTTGTAGATAGTGTGAAATAGAGTCCAATTTCATACTTTTGCATGTGGATCATGTACTTGTTCTAATAATGTTTATTGAAGAGACTATTCTTTTCCCATTAAATAAACTTGGCAGCCTAGTTATAAATTGTTCAATCATATATATGTGGATTTGTTTCTGAAGTTTGAATTCTAATCCATTCATTTATGTGTCTCTCTTTATGCCTTTAACACACTATTTTGATTAATGGAGCTTTGTAATAAGTTTGGAATTGAAAAGTGTTAGTTCTACCAATTTTGTTCTTTTATATCAAGACCGTTTGTCTATTCAGGCATCAGGAACCATCACTGCTAACACTGGATTTGAGAATTCTATCCTCCAACTGGGGTAATGATTACAGTAGGGACAAAAAACAGACATGCTAAAAGCCTGGGATGAAAAGCTGGAGAGAGAATTATTTTTAGGTGAATCAGGACTTCGACAAACAATTTTATTTAAGGGGAAATCCACAAAGCCACATGTATGCTTATAGAATTATATTATATAATGTTTATAATTTAATTTGTTAATGTGGTAAATTATGCTACTTGGTTCCTTAGTGTTGAACCAGCTTTCCACACTGAATTAAATACTACTTGCTGGTGGTGTATAATTCTTTTTAAATATTGTTCAATTGGATTTGCTAATATATTGTTGGGGAGTTTTGTATCTGTGTGCATAAAATTGTAAGAGAAATTAAATAAAATTAAAAAGAAGGTAAATAAATAGAGATATCTCATGCTCATTAGTGAGAAGGCTCATTATTTCAAAGATCTCAATTTTTTTCCACATTAACCTATACAAGGTCAGACAATTACCAAGTTCTTTGTACAGTATATGAATATGACACCTTATCAAGTTCTTTGTACAGTGCTGCCAATGTAAAGACACGGTGGCAATTTTGAGAACTTAATTGTCACATTTTAGGTACAAATAACAGCTCTGCTGCCCATTCCAGAAAAGGAGTTCCAAAATTGCTTTGAAGGTTCTGGCATTGGTGCATAGTTTCCCAAGGGGAGTGCTTCAAAGGTGACTGTAGTGATATTCAGCAATGAGGAATATTACACATTTTCTAGGATGAGTTTGCAAAATTAATTGTCCAACCTCATATATTTATAGCAATTTCAATAAAAATTCCCAGCATGCTATTAGAGACATTGACAAATCAATTCTAAAATTTAAGGGACCTAGAAGAGCCTTAAAATTTTTGTAAAAGAAAAATTTGGATGACTTATAACAACTAGGTGTAGCTCTAACAAAAGATGTAAAAGGCTCCTACAATTAAACTATTACACATTATTGAGAAAAATTACAGATAACCAAAGTAAAATTAAGAGCACTCATATTCATAGACTGAAAGTTTCAATATTTTAAAATATCATTTCATTGAGAACCAATTTATAGATTCAACACAATACCAATCAAAACCCAAATAGGTTTTATTTTCATAGAAATTGACAAGCTGACTCAAAATTTTATGGAAATTCGAAGGGCCAAATATAGGCAAGCAATTTTGATGTGGAAGAATCAAGTTAGAAGATCTACTATAGCTATAAAAACCTATTGTTAAATAATAGTAATTAATATTGTGTGATATTGCTGAAAGGATAGACAAATTAACAAACAGATGAGAATACAAAATTCAGAAGCAAACCCACCCTTATATATTTACTTTATTTTTGAATGAAAGAACACTGAATTGCAATGAGGAAAGTTGAACATATGCACACCTCTTGATCTTGAATACTATTCCTAGATATATACCCAATATGAATGTGAAATACTTTCACAAAATCCCTACTTATAGAAGCTTATCAATTGCAGAATGGATTATCGAATGGTATAATCACACAGTAGAATACTATAGTGTAATACTATACAATAGTGAGAATGAACAGTCTGCAATGAAATGCAACAACATGGTGCATTTATAGATATAATGTGGAGTGAATTGCCAGACACAAAAGAATATATATTTTATAATTCCATTTATATCAAATTTGAAAACTGGCAAAACTTCTCTATGGTGTTAGCAAGTATGAGAATGGTTATTTCTGGGGAACGTATTATGTGCAATTGATTAACAATAGAGTTTCCTGGGATGTTGGTAATGTTTTATTTCTTTATCTAGGGATTAGTTGTATAAGTTTGTTCAGTTTTGATAATAATTTGAGCTGCACACTTGTGATGTGAGTGCTTTTATGTATGCATATTATATTTATATGGGGAGGAAAAAACAAAAACTTGATATATAAAAAAAATAACTTGGGAGTAAGTTAGGCTCTACATTCACTTAAAATGAGTTTACAAGACACCTATCTAACTGATGCCACCTTTTTAGGGGAAGTAACTGAAAAAAGTTCAGCAGGGCCATGATGGAATATGCAAAATTACTTTTGAGACAGCTGTAATACATGCATAAATTGAATAAAGCTGCTGAAATATTATTCCATAGAATAGTGCTCATCATAAATTGTAAACTTCAAGCCATCAATCTCTAATTATAAGTGATGTAACTTCCTGAAATTTTTATACAGAATCCATTGCACCTTAGAAAAGATAATTTTTTTAAAATTGCATTTGCTCAATATTTAATATCTCTTCTATTCTATCAGAAATATCATGCAAGTTGTGATTTGACTATATATTAGTATATATATATATGTATATATATGTAAATGTATACATATATAAATGCAATTGATGTATTTTTTTCTTTTCTATTTAGCTTTAATACACATTTAGACAAATTTAAAGCTTACATACAGAGATTAAATATAATAACAGAATAGAGATTGCTATGCAGACATCTGCAATGCTATCATTCTCTAGGGAAAATTGGGTTCATTTATCTTGTACTTCTCTTGGTTACTCAAATCCTGCATTCTAATTCCTCTGGTCTATTGCCTATGATAGAGTATTGAAAACACATTTGGTGAGAATTTTTGAGCTCAAAACCTGATACCACTGTGTAATATACACTTTATGATACCTTAAATTAAGAATAAACTGTTGTATCAAACTAATGTTTTTCATTACTTAATTTCCTCATTTCATCATAGAATAAGGATATTTGAGGAATTTCACCAAGGCCTGCCTTTATGGCAGAAAAGTAGTATCATGTTGATTGCAAAAAAACAAACCAAACCTAATCATAACAAAACAACAACAAAATGCTGCAATAATTCTAGGCTGTTTGAACAACAAAATCAATTGAGAATTATCCCCCATTCCATTGTGTTTACTGAAATAGTAGAAAGAGTTATATGGACACATATTATCTAGGAAATAAGTTTTGAATAAATGTAAGCATGCTTTGTTAAAGGAGAGCTTCCATGCAATTGCTAATGTACATTGTTGGTCTCCAAGAGAAGAAGAGACTTTGAAACTTCCCCAAATTGTCTGACCAAGGAAATATTTCCTGAGAAATTGATACTTCCAGGAACATAGCTTGTCAGATATTAAACTGCATGAAATCCACTGTCCATTTTCACAGTATGTGTTATTTCTATAAAATCTGCTTAAACAATGTCATTTGTATTTGCCCCTCCTTTCTAATCTTACTACCACTACTCCTGTTCAGGTCAGACTCCATTTTACCAGGGCAATTGCCATGGCTTTCTAATGCAGAGAATCAATCAGAGTTCTCAGGGAGCAATGGTTGTATGTAGAACACTACTTCTGAGTGGTAGAGCCCACATGTTGCCTCTACGAGACTTCACATTACATTCTCCTGTACACCCAGTTCTCCTCTCCAGGAAACCTGGGTCTTTTTTATACTTCTGTATTTCTTAGCACCTAGTAGACTGCCTAGTGCACATAGACTCAAGAAATTTCAATTGATTGCTCTTTAGGGAATAATGGGTAAATCCAATTTCATTTGTCCTCATTATAAGATTTCTCAGAACTTTTACTATGTCAATATGGAGAGTAAATATCCAGAAAATGACACAGTATATGTATTTTTGCCAAAAAGTTTTGTTTTGATTTTTACAAAAAAATTACTAGCATACATTAGGTGACACTTATGAATATTGTTTTTTCTCTATTGCCCAGGAATAAACTCTGTCTTTTAAAATTCTAATCATCTCAGTTCAAAAGATGTCAGAATTTTCATTTGTTACAAAGACAAGAACTAAAAAGAAGAGAAAAAGTCAATCATACTTATGTATCAATGCTGTTCAAAGTCAGAGCTGCTTGTCTTCAGTCACATTTTGTAAAATGAAATACATAATCTGATGTAATAAACAAATAATAAAATTTATTTTATTTTGGGGGACATGCATTTTTATTGTTAAATTTATTGGGGTTAGCAAAAATTACATAGGTTCAAGGTGTACAATTCTATAGTGCATCATCTATGTGTTACATTATGTGTTCACTACCCAGAGTTAGTTCTCTTTCCGTCACCATGGATTTGACTCCCACCTCCTCCTCTCCCCCTCCTCTTGTATCCTCACGCAATCACTAAACTATTGCCTGTGCCCATGAGTTCATATTTCTTTGTTGCCTTTAGTTTTATATTCCACATGTGAGTGAAGTCATATAGTTCTTGGGTTTTTCCATCTGGCTTATTTCGCTTATCATGATTATCTCAAGGTCAATATATTTTGTCACAAATGGCAGTATTTCATCTTTTCTTATAGCTGAGTAATACTCCATTGTGTATATTACCACAGCTTCTTTATCCAGTCATTTGTTGAAGGGCACTTTGGTTGTTTCTGTGACTTGGCCACAGTGAACAGTGTTGCAAATGGGGTCTTTGTGAACTAAGGTTTTCATTTTTTTTTTTGGTAGATACCCAGAAGGAGAATTGCTGAATCATATGGTAACTCCATTCCCAATTTTCTGAGGAACCTCCACACTGTCCTCCATAGCAGTTGTACCAATTTGCATTTCCACCAACAGTGTGTGAGTGTTTCTTCTTCTCCACAGCATTTCCAGCACTTATTATTCCTTGTCTTATTGATAATAGCCATTCTAATAGGTGTGAGGTGGGATCTCATTGTGGTTTTCATTTGCATTTCCCTAATAGTTAACAAAGTTAAGCATTTTTCAAATGCCTGTTGGCCATTTGTATGTCTTCATGTGTGAAGTATCTATTTAGGTTCCCTGCCCACTTTTTAATCTGATTGTATTTTTTTTGTTGTTATTTATATTAGTCCCTTATCAGATTGTTTACAAATATTTTCTGCCATTTGGTTGGCTGTCTCTTTGCTTTCTTGATGGTTTCTTTTGCTGTGCAGAAGCGTTTTAATTTGATAAAGTTTCATTCATTTATTTTTGCTTTTACTTCCCTTGTCTTTGAGGTCAGGTTCATAAAATCCTCCCTGAATCCAAGGTCTATAAGTTTAGTACCAATGTTTTCTTCTACACAGTTTATTGTTTCTGGTCTTGTGTGAGGGTCTTTAATCCATTTTGAATTAATTTTAGTGTATGGTGACAGATCACAGTTCAGATTCATTCCTTTGCATATGGTTTTCCAATTGTCTCAGCATCATCTACTGAAGAGCGTTTATTTTCCCCACTGTATATTTTTTGCTCCTTTATAAAAAATTATTTTTCTATGTATTTCTGGGTTTATTTCTGGGTTTATATGTCTGATCCATTGGTCCGTGTGTCTCTTTTTCTGCCAAAGCCAAGCTGTTTTGAATATTGACACTTTTTAATATTAATTGAAATCAGACAGTGATACCTCCAGCTTTATTCTTTTTGTCTAGGATTGCTTTGTGTATTCGAGGTCATTTGTAGTTCCATACAAATCTGATAATTTTTTTTTATCTATTTCCTGAAAGAAAGTGGAATTTTGATGCGAACTCCATTAAATCTGTGTATTGCTTTGGGTAATATGGCTATTTTAACAATGTTAAGTTTTCCAATCCATGAACACAGAATACTTTCCATTGCTTTGTGTCGTCTTCAATTACTTTTTTTTTCAATTACTTTTAATAGTTTCTAAAAGTTTTCAGTGTATAAGTCTGTTATGCTCTATGTTAACTCCAAGGTATTTTAATTTTTTGTTGCAATCTCAGAAAGTATTGATTTTCTCATTTTTTCTGGTTTTGTTGTTTATATATAGAAATGCAACTGATTTTTGTACATTGATTTTGAATCCTGCAACTTTGCTGTATCTGTTTATTGTTTCTAATAGTTTTCTGGTGGAGTCTTTGAATTTTCCAAATAAAGGATGATGTCATCTGCAAATAGTGACTTTTTTACTTCTTCTCACCCAATTTGGATACCTTTTATTCATTTCTCTTGCCTGATTCCTCTGTCTAGAACTTCCAGTACTATATTAAATAACAGTAGCAACAGGGGACATCCTTGTCTTGTTCCTGATTTTAGAAAAATGGGCTTCAGCTTTTCCCCATTCAGTATGATATTAGCTGATGGTTTGTCATATATGGCCTTTATTATGTTGAGGTATTTTCTTTTATTCACATTTTATTCAGTGTTTTGTTCATAAATGAATATTACATCTTGTCAAATGCTTTTTCTGCATCAATTGATATGATCATAGGTTTCTTATCTTTTATTTTGTTTATGTGGTGTGTACATTGATTGATTTGTGTATGTTGAACCATCCTTGTGCAACTGGGATGAATACCACTTGATCATGGTGTATATTCTTTTTGATGCATTGTTGTATTCTATTTGCTAATATTTTGTTTAGGATTTTTGCATGTGTTCATCAGAAATATTGGTCTATAGTATTCTTTTTGTGTTATCTTTACCAAGCTTTGGTATTATGGTAATGATAGCCCCGTAGAGTAAGTTGGGACGTTTTGTCACATCTGATACTTTTTGGAAAAGTCTGAGGAGGACAGGCATTCATTCTTTTTTGAATGCTTGGTAATATTCCTTGATGAAACCACCTGGTTCAGGGCATTTGCATTTGACAAGGTTTTGGATGATTGTTCCAACTTCTTTACTATTGATTGGTCTATTTAGATTATCCAATTCTTGGTTTAGTCTAGGTAGACTATATGGTTCTCGAAACTTGTCCATTGCTTCTAGGTTGTTATATTTGTTGGCATAAAGCCTTTCATAATGTGTTCTTATGATCCTTTACATTTCTGTGGTATCAGTCATGATTTCTCCCCTTTCATTTTTAATTTTGGTTATTTGTGTCCTTTCTTTTTGTCCTTTTATTAGTCTAGCCAGGGGTTTGTCAATTTTATTGATTATTTTAAAAGAACCAGCTCTTTGTTGCATTAACTTTCCTTATTGTCTTTCGGTTCTCAATTTCATTTAGCTCTGCTCTAATTTTTATTAAATCTTTCATTTTGCTGACTCTGTGTTTTTTCTATTCTTCTCTAGTTCTTTAAGATGAGATGTTAGGATATTGTGATTTTTCTTGTTTCTTAAGATAGGCCTGTAATGATATAAAATTTCCTCTTATTACTGCTTTTGCTGTGTCCCAATAATTTTGATACATTACATTTTCATGGTCATTAGTTTCTATTTTATTCTCTTATTTCTTGTTTGATCCACTCATTTTTAATAACATGTTGTTTAATCTCCATGTTTAAGTGACTCTTTCTCTGTTTTCTTATTGCAGTTGATCATCAATTTCAATGCTTTGTAATCTGAGAATACACTTGGTCTGATTTCAATCTTCTTGAATTTGCTTAGGGTAGTTTTGTGTCCCAGCATATGGTCTATCCTTGAGAATATTCCATGCATACTACAACAGAATGTATAGTCTGGTGCTGTCAGATGAAGTGTCCTCTGAATGTACGTCCACTTGCTGTAATGCATCATTTAAAGCTGGTATTTCCTTATTTATTTTCTGTTTGAATGATATGTACATGACTGTTATGGGTATTTAAGTCCCCTACTATAATTGTGTTTTTGTCAGTTTATCCTTTTGGATCTGTCAGTAGTTGCTTTGTGAAATTTGGTGCTTCCTGATTGGGAGCATATATGTTAATGAGTCTCATGTCTTCATGTTGTAGTAATGTCCCTTTTATGACTATGAAATGTCCATCCTTATCTCTTTTATTATACTGAAGTCTGTTTCATTACGTATCAGCATGGCAACTCTTGCTTTTCTCTGGATGCCATTTGCTAAAAGTATTGATTCCCATCCTTTCACTTTGAGTCTTTGTTCATCCCTTTGGCTGTGTCTATTGGAGACAGCATAAATGGGTTTTGTTTTTGAACCCAGTCTTCTACTCTGTGTCTTTTTATTGGTGAGTTAAGTCCATTTACATTTAGGATGATAATTGACATCTGACGATTTCCTATGGCAATTGCTTTCTCCCTTTTTATTTCTTTTCTCTTGTCCCAACTTTTCCCCATTTATTTTGATTTTTTTGTTTGTTTCAGGTTGAATAGCCTCCTTCAGTATTTCATGAAATACCGGCCTCATGCTGGACAATTCCTTCAGCTTCTGTATGTATGAAAGTGTCTTTATTACTCCTTCATATCTAAAGGATAATTTTGCTGGATAAATTATTTTGGCTGGTAGTTTGTCTCTTTTAATATTTTGAATATTTGAGTTTCTGTTGAGAAGTCTGATGATAGCCAGATGAGTTTTTTGTCAAGGTTATAGTTTTTTCCCTGGTTGCCTTGAAAATTGTCTCTTTTTCTTTGATTTCTGACATATTTAGTATATTGTGCCTTGGAGAAGATCTACTAGGGTCCAGGTAGCTTGGGGCCCTATTTTCTTCTTGAATTTGGGGTTCCACATTTTTTCATAGGTTTGGAAATTTCTCATCTACTATTTGTTTGAGTAAGCTCTCTGTAGAATTCTGTTCTGTACCTTTTGCTATTCCTATTTTTCTCATGTTGTTATTTCTAACGGAGTCAGATAGTTCTTGTAAAGTTCTTCTAGTTCTTTTGACTCTGAAATCCCTATCTTTTTTTCTGTGTTGTTTCCATGTTCCAATCTTTGATATCACTAACTCTTTTCTCTATCTGGTTGGTCCTGTTTCCTTTGGTAGTTATTTAATTTCTCAGTTATTGTATTGTATTGTTTATCTCTTGAATTTCTATTCAATCCTTTTTTATATTTTCTATTTCTTTATTAAAATGTTTCTTTTCTTCACAAATTTCCTTTCTGAGATCATTTCTTGGTGTCTGGGTACTCTGCCAACATCCTTTCCACTCTCTGAATGTCTTAAGAACTGCAGCCTTGAATTCTGTGTCACCTAGAGCATATATTTTCAGATCTATAAGTTCCTTTTCTGGAGATTTTTCATTTTCTTCCCGAGTGGTTTTAAATGCTTACATACTCATTTGAAGTGTTTATTTTTCTGGTCATGAGGGCTTTCTATTTCATAGTAGATATAGAAGTCTTTCCTTTATTCTTTCTCTTCCTAGTTGGTATCACTGTAGTGTGTTCCAATATCTTTCTCTTGATTATTTGAACTCCTATCTCTGGGAGCTTTGCTGCAAGGTCAGCTTCCCTTCTTTTGATCCAGTTGACTTGGTCTTGATGTGCCTCCTTTTTTTGAAAATGTGGTAGGTGGTGGTGTGCTATACCTCTAAGATCAGTGCAGGGGAATACTTCTGTGCCTGTATTTTGGAGTTTTCCTGAGTTCTACTGCTAGTTTCTGCAGGTGCAGAGTTTGTTGGAAAGGGAGCAGGTTTGTTTGCCTCTTTTTCCTCAGCTGGCTGTACAGCAGATACTAGGTGGAGTTGGAGGGAAGGGGCGAGCTTTGGGAGAGACTTTGGGGAAGAAGCCAGGCTTAGTGCCTCTGGTTTCTGTCTGGGTTTGGGGGCAGTGTGAACTGTGACTCCTTTGATTCCTGCAGTATCTCCCCTGGTTGCTGACTCTACTGCAACACTAGTCTGTTCATCAGGGATGTTCAGGCTATGATCAGGTCAGTCACAGGCCGAGTGCATGCTTCCTTCTCAGCCTTTCTCCTTTCTCTTGAGTATGTGTTTCACCCAGGGCCATGTTTTATTCTGGTCAGCATTTCCATGGCAGCTGACTATCAGTTTCATACTCACCCAGAGCTGCTTTGTGGTCTAGGCACCAGCTGCAGCTTGGGGCCCTATTCTCACTCAGAGCACTTCACATGCTTTGTTCAACCTCTACCTGCCTTGTGCTGTTGCACTCCCATTGGGGCCCTAGTGCACTGCTCCTTGGTTGGGGTTTCAACTTGCCCATGGTATCACAGAATTTCAGCCACCCTTGTCTTTTCTCTTGTCTCCACTGGGTCTCAAATCCACCTGGGATTGTGCTGCTCTTCAGCCAATGTCCCCTGTCTCCCTCCTCATTTCTTCTGTTAGCCCTCAGTCTGGTCTTTTTCTGCAGCCCTGTCTCCTCTCTGCTCTTTCCTTCCTCTCCCGTTTGCTTCTCTTTCTCAGACCTTCATGTTTTCTTGTGATGTGTGAATCACTTAGCTAAGAATGTGCCACTCAGGGTTTTCTGCATTGGATCCTGGTTGTTCAATTGTATTTTCCAGGAGAGGTTTCAAGGATCTCCTTTCTCACCACCATCTTAGATCTTACCCTAAAATTAATTTTATATGGCATTTAAACCTGGGAAAAATCAGCCAAGTGTATTTATAGGGATAGCTTCTTGTAATAAAGAATATTAAGAGAAGGATTGGAGACAATATTTTGGGGCTTTTCTAAAATTGAGATTAAGTTTGTCTTAGGGAACTATGCAAAAATACATTTCTATTTAATTGAATTTATATAATTCTAATTGCTTTTCTTATGGGATGCACAATATCCCTCTGAATAGGATTTTTGTCAACATCATTTATATTACAATGTTCAGTAGACACTAAGTTAACTGTCACCTACAGGGATTGATAGATGCCAGATAAATAAATGTAAGTAGACTCTCTGTTAACTGGAACTCAAGAAACTGGCACTGTCATGCAAATGGCACTCTCAAGCAACCAGCAAAATCTTGCTTGAGAGTCACAATTGCTTGGTAAAACATTTATCACTCTTCTCAGAAAGTCATAGTTAATCTAAATATCATTTTATAATCATATCTACATGAGACCAGCACAATAAGCACCCCTTGTATCCCCATTTTGTATTTCTAGCTTAATATTTGATTCTCAGATAGAATATGTATATTGATTAAAATACAGTCTGTAGAGCCAGGCTGATTTACTTTGTACTCACTCATCAGTACCATGACCTCAGGCAAATTGCATAACTTCTTTTTACCTCAGTTTCTTTGTGATTAGAAAGACATAGTAACAGTACTTCCTCAGAATTATTACTATTATTGGTTTTAAATGAGTTAATATTTGCAAAACACTTGATAGTGCCTGGAACATGGCAGGTACTATATAAATGTTTGATATATAAAACAAAGAAAAATATAAAAACAGGAAATAAAGGAATAAGAGCCAAGTATGTTTAGGGAAGCATATTACTTGTTCACTCTATGAATAATACAGTAGGACCACTTATCCTTGGGAAATACATTCCAAGTCCCCAAATGGATTCCGGAAATGACCAATAGTACTGAACTTAATATATACTACATATTTTCCTAAACGTACATATGTATGATAAAGTTTAATTTATAAATTAGGCACATTAAGAAATTATCAACACTGACTAAAATAAAATAGAACAATTATAACAATATACTGTAATAAAAGTTATTTGGGTGAAGTCTCTTTCTTTCTCTCTCTTTCTATCTCTCTGATGCTGGGCAAAGAGATAATTCATGTCCCTGTGAGTCAGCATTGAGATTTCATCTAACTACTCAGAATGGCTTTCAATTTAAAATTCATGAACTGTTTATTTCTGGAATTTTTCACTTATTGTTTTCAGACCATGGTTAAACACAGGTAACTAAAAACATGGATAACTTAAAACTTAGGAAGCAAAACTGTGGATGCCGGGGTGGGGAAGAATACTATAATAATGTTTACATCTAGAGAATTACATAACACTGTTCTGTTTTCACACCACATTGAAAATTCAAAAAAGGAAGCACAGATTAGTTCACATATAGTGAAGGAGAGACAAGGTAGTGACTCTGGGTGCCCCTGGGACTTGGTGATAAACCAGGGAGGAAATTCATCTGATTTGATGGGAGTAATAGAAGAATGTGGAGCTCTAACATGGTCTATGTTCCATCATACCTACAGTACTCCTCAAAGGAAGCTTCAGATCAAACTTGCAGACTGGCTGCAAGCATAGTTTTGAAGTAGTTACATGTCATGACATCTTCTTAGGGGCTTTCTAACAGGGCAATGATTTATGAGTTGGGACTAGGATGGATTGAAGAATGTTTACTTCGGACTGGTGAGCAGAAATGCTTAGAGACGGTAAATCTGAGGCATATGAAATTCAAAGGTGTAGTCATTTTATTGCTTTCTGTTTATGTAGGAGTTGAGAAAAATATCTCATAGTTGACTGGCCATTGTGTTTAACAGATTTCATTGCAGTGCTTCACTTTTGAATCAAACTTTGGATATCAAATTTAGAGAAACTAATCTCTAAAGTTGCAAGACTTGCCCACTGCAATTACAGAACCTTCCTTCTCCACAGCTTTGGAGCTCCCCAACCCCATTCATCTACTCTCAGATAAAATCTGTCAGATCCTAGTTAATACTAAATTCTTCATGGGAGTGATTGATCCTTTTTTTCAGAATAATCCTCATTGCTTTTTATCAATTCCCTTATTATATGGACATTAGGCTTTAGTTAGAGTAGATAAATTTCTGTTCTCTCCATTTTTACAATAATACTTTGAGAATCTGAGAAAATTATATATCTGAACTTGTCATTCATAGGTTTAACAACCATATTCCCCCCCCACACCAAATTATGAGTGCATTCAAATTCTGTTCTCTTGGAATTTCATTACCTAAATAATATAGTCTGGGATTTAGAACAAAGCATGCTTCTTTTTTTTTGAAAATAGTTGTAATTTTTCAAAGAGTACAAGTAACTTTACACAAAATTATTCTTATTCTAGATCTAGAGAAACATGAGTTAGTGTTGTTAAAACAGAAAATTATCAGTGGGTAGGTAACATACTATTAATATATTATCTGGATTAGTATCATAAATGGACTAAAATAATTAATGTTAGTGAGTCCAAAAAGAAAGAAATACAAAGGTTATAAAAACAAATTTTATTTGAGGCTTATGTTGAAAGGACTTCAAATTTAACTAGAGCAGCCATGCTGAAGTGGTTCATGAGCCTATTATGAGATGTGCTTTGGGTAATTTTCCTTTTCTTCTGCAGTATTAATGTTTTTTACAACTCTACAAGATCATGAATATATTTATAAATTTAACCCTGGGAAACCTGATAATAACCTATGGGTTCTTTTTTTTTTTATATTTTGCCTTTACTCTTACGTATGTGACATGTGGGAATTATATAATTTTTATATTGCCTGCTGTCTAGATGATTAGTATACACTTAGTATCAAGTGATATGCTTATCACTAAAATGTCAGGTGAAGCTGGACTCAATGTTCAATGCCCATGAATGTTCCAGTTACCTATTTCTGCATAGCAAATCATCCAATTGTTTTTGTTAGTCTTCCTTCCTAAAGCGTTAACTCCCTATGGAAAAGAGAATATTCCTGATTCACTTCTATATTGAGATTACCTCTTAAAATGCCTAGTACTATATGACTCACTAAACAACAGTTGATACCATTCATTTATTTATTTATGCATTAATTCATCTACACATTCATCAAGAGAACATGTCTAGTAAGTGGCAGCGTTAGGACCCAGCACATATCTTCTCATTCTATATAAATGTTATTTCTACTATATGCTCACTGTATAATATCTTAAAATTCAATAGCTTATCACATTTCAGATCTGCTGGTAGATTGTCAATATTGTTCTCATTTTACAGATGTGGCTCAGAGAGGTTAAATACTTCACCCAAAATAACAAAGTTAATGAGTAACAGTACTGATAGACCTTAGTCAGATTTCTCACACCATCTGTTGATTTTTTTCTCTACTTAACCCCAATGTATGAATTAATCGATTAGTTCTTTTTACTGATTTTAAATGAATATCAATAACTTTATACTGGCACTGTTAATTTATAAACAGCACCTAAGATGTTAATTTAAACACTTTAAGGATTGTGGATACTTTTGCTCTCCCATTATACAAGAAGTGAAATGAGGCACCCTCTTTGAATGGTGAACATGTTGAAAACCATTCATTCTTTTTAAAATGACCTTATTCTAACATTGAACTTCCAATTGGCAGTAAGATGTCATATGAAAGTCACAGACTCAATGATGTAATTAACAGAGAATCCTTTTAGGAATATTTAACAGTTTGTTCTTTGACTAACATTTTAAGTTTTGTATGTAGGTATGTGTGTGTGAGGGGGGCGGGCGGGAAGAGTGCCCTGTAATTTGTACTAGGAATATTTCATCAAATATTATATAAAGTCAAACTTTGAGTACCATATCCCTCTTCACTTTGCTCCTCAAACATCTGCTAAAGAACAGCTTTATTTTACGATGAGCATGTTTAATCCCAGCTGATTGATTTAATGAGAGCCAGCTTAGTAAATAGGTTGGTTATATTTTATGAAGTCATTGACTCTACATGATTATCTGCATACATTTTCAGAATGAGATATAGTGGTAGAAGTGCTGAAAGATGGCCTGCCTCTGCTGCTTTTCAGATACTTTAGGTTAACACTAAAGGAAAACCAATGTTATTAAAAACATTTTAGGTGGTAATCTTCATTCCTCTATAACTGTTTCTGATCTGATTCGTTTTTATTTTTTAAAGTAAAAGGTCTGTTACATATACTATATTGGACACTCACTTAGGCTAAATTTCCAAGGGCACTTTTCTATTATGAAAGTCTAATTATCTATAGACAATTAACTGCAGGTACTGGAATAATGGACACAGTTCATTACACATGAAATTAGCCAACTGTTGGGTTTTTGGTCTAGTTCATGGATCAATTGACCACTTAAACTTTATTTAGTGATTTCAAGCAGCCAATTACATATAACAATTATTTCAGGATCTAATTTTTTCACATGTAGTTAATTTGGAACTGACAATTTTATGTGATTAATAGAATAGATATGCAACCTTATTTATTATGTCCCTGGAAGCCAACCTCATTACTGACCCCCGAAATGAGCTCAGCACTCTAAACTTTAGTCACTTGTTTATTTTTCTTCATAGGACTTATCACTACCCAACATTAAGTATTTATTTATTTATTAACTATCTCCACTGTAGACTGTAAGTTTCCTGAGGGCAAGATCATTATATAGGTTATTCATTTTTGTATGACTTTCTAGAACAGAATGTTTTATAGATTAGGCATGCAACATTTTTTTAACTAAGTGACTAACTGGATAATCATGGAGGTCTTCAGGAATAAAATGATATTTGAACTTAGATATTTCAAAATAGTTACCATTGATTAAGCACTACTGTGTTTTGGGCAATGCAGATATTTGAGCTTTCATTTCATGGGACAGAAAAGATGATTGAGGGAATTTCTAGCAAGTTGAGCTAAGAAAACTTTTTGAACAAGGAAGGAATGTGTTCAGAGATGCATTTAGAACATTCCTGGCAATATGATTCTGTGGCATGCCCTGGCAGTGACCAATAAGAGAATTGGAAGTGGGCAATGTAATGATTGCAACAGTCTAAAATGAGAAAAGTTTACTGAAGAGAATACAATATCTAGCATTCCAATGCTATAACATATGAGTATGTCTTTGACTGAACTTTCTAAAGGCTTAATTATGAGGAGGGGAGAACATGGCATTTTCATTAAAAAAATGAACAGATTGGTAGACTGTGGGTTGAAATATAGGATATACATTATCATGAACACCTCCCTTTCCCCTAATTAGAAAGCTTCAGAGGATCTCAAGTTCTCCTGTCAGTAATATTGACAAGGAGGTTAAAAACCCTAAAAAATAGCAGGAATCAGAAGGTTGAACAGGTTATTCATGTCTACCTCTCTGCAGGTTTCAGCTGCTGGTGCTTTTGCAAGTTTAAGTCTCTAATGTTAGTCAGAGACTGAATACAAGGAGCTAAAAATGCTCTATCCTGTGGCTAATTCAGTTTTCATTGGCCCTCCACTTGGGCAACCATTTTGAGGTCTTCTGACGTAGAGGGTTTTCACTAGAAGGGAGCAACTACTCTCCACTGGTTGGTCTCTTACAGTGGGGACTGAAAGTCATGCCTTTTAGATAAAAATGCTTCTGCCACATACCACAGTATCACGGATGTCTATTCACAGAAAGAACTTTGTGTGACTGAGTTGAGAGCCAAACTAACTGCTTTCTAGAAGACATTTTATAAAAAATAACAGAAATGAGTCTAGAACTTCAAGGAAAATATCTGATAGGATTTCTTCCAATTGGTAAAATTCAAGCTTTCAAGTGAAAAAATACAATTTTGCAAAATGTGTATTTGTCGCTGTAAGTTTGACAGCTTCCTAATACACAAAGTCTTTTCTGACAAGACTGGTAATTAATATTAATAAATGTGTTTTTTATATTGTATAATGAAATATTTAATATTTGGAAGGTCTGCATAATTCTATGATCATTTTCCAAATGATCCATCCATGATATAAGAAATCATATATACATAAAAGATCCACTCAAAGAGCAAGATAGGCCAATGGATTTTAATGTAACCAAGAATGAAAATTCCATCTATATGGTTTCAGAGTCCACAATGCACCTAACCTTTACAAAACAATTGTTTGTTGATTTTCTATTTAGTATCAAAGGGAAATATTATCTGAAAAGACTATTAAAATGTTCCTTTGTTTTTGAACTAGGTATCTTCATTAGGTTTGTGTTTTTACAAATTTCAACTGAAACAACTTATAATAGCAGACTGAGTACAGAAACATATAAGAAAATACAGCAGTTTTCTATTAAGCGGGACATTAAGGTTATTTTCAAAAAATGTTAAACAATACTATTCCTCTAACTACATTTATTGTGGTTTTGGAAAATACAACATTTTTTTTTTTTTATGAAATGTGCCAATTGATAGAATGCAATTGTTTTATTATTATTTTAAAGTTAATTATAAGCTAGTATTTAATTTCCAATGTTGAAAATATTGAAAGATAAAATTCATATAAATAAAAGGTCTTTGAGGTTTTCAAAAACTTAAGATGTAAAGGGTTAATGAATGAGTGAAATCAGTTCCAGAAATACTTCAGATCATCACACGTATATAGAAAAGGAGGGAATGAGAAAAAAAAGAGAGAAAGACTTAGCTTAACTTTCGTGCCAATATTTAAGAGGTGAGCAATAGGAAAGGAACAAGGGAGAGGGCAAGAAGGTAACTGGGGAGGAGAGCCCTAATGTCTCTCCTAGAAAACACAATTGAACAGCCATCCAGAAGCCAAGAAAGAGGACCCTGAGTGACATAGTGACAGCTGAGAAATCCACACATTGCAAGAAAACACCTGAAAATTAGAGAAAGGGGGGCGAGTAAGAGAGAAGGGAGGGAGCAGAGATGGATTGTGACAGGACCCCATCACTGCTGACTATCCGGGAACAGCACAGTGCATGGGAGGGAGAAAGCCAAGAGATGAAAAGAGTGAAAGCTGAAGTGGCGGCACAGTGGGAAACCATGGGGTAGCTGGGTCTTAAAGTAGTGTGCCAGGGACACAGCTTGAGGGCCAGCCTCTGAAGCTCTTCAGTAGCAAGAGGGCTGAATGAGGACTCTGAACAGCCACAGGCTGAGGTGGGGCCCCACAGCACACATACACACGACTCTTCCACAGGGCCGCAGTTCCCAGCCCACAGCGAAGACATGCCAGTGGTCTTCACGTGGCCCATGACCTCAAGCCCACGGCTTTGGACCCATGGTGCATGTGCACCCAACGTCCTCACATGGTGCATGCTTGCAGACTCAGCCCCAAATGGAGCATGCCTAGGAAGAGAAGTAGATTTGATAGTGTGGGCCCCAGCCAGCGAGAGAGACTTTAGCCTGCTTCCCATCAGCCTCCCTAGACTCTCCCAGCTTCCCTAGCAAAGGGCAGGAGGTGGAGTTTACCCAGTGTGCATTTTGTTGGCCTCTCCACTCTCCTACAGCCTCCCCAATGAACTGCAGGAAGTGGAGGGACTGTGGATAGATGTTTCCTGCCTCCAAACGTGTTTGGAGTCCAGAAATAAGGCTTCAACACCTTCCTTCTCTCCAAAAACTTGGCCCTCAGTGCCACCTAGTATCTGCCTTACAGAAAGAAACCACAAAAATACTAATCAGTGAAGGAAAGAGCTCCTGGGCTCTGCTGAATATAAAGTGCTCATGTCAAAGAAGTACACAGTGGAAAATATGAGTACCTTAGGATCTAAAGTTGCTCAGAAAGAAGAAGAAAAATCTCCAGAAAAAGGATCTCATAGACTTAGAAATTTCTGAACTAAATGACAAAGATTTTAAACTAGCTATTCTAAAGACTCTGAGAGAAATGAAAACTTACTGGCGGAACACCATAGCTGTGGTGAATGACCTATTCTTAAGGCAGCGAAAGAAGAAAGAACTATAAACTTTAGAGGAAAACCCATCAGGATGGCATCAGACTTCTCAGAAGAAACTCTACAAGACAGGAAGGAGTTGAATCAAATATTCAAAACTATAAAAGAGAGAAACTTTCAGCCAAAAATAAATGATCCAGCAAAATTATCCTTCAAATATGAAGGAGGAATAAAGACCTTCTCAGACACACAGAAGCTGAGGGAATTCGTCAGCACGACGATGACACTTTAAGAAATACTGAAGGAGGCTCTTTAACCTGAAATAAAACATCAAGACAAATGGAATAGAGTTGGGGCAACAAGGAAGAAACAAAAATTAAACAATGACAAAAAAGTAATGACCACAGGAAATCCTCACATATCAATCATCACTCTAAATGTTAATGAACTGAACTCACCAATAAAAAGACACAGAGTAGCAGACTGGATTAAAAAACAAAATTTATCCATACGCTGTCTCCAAGAGACACACCTCAGGCATAAGGACAAACACAGACTCAGAGTGAAAGGATGGGAAATAATACTCCCAGCAAATGGTAACCAAAGAAAAGCAGGAGTTGCCATACTGATAACTGATGAAATAAATTTCAGGTTAAAAAAGGGAACAAGAGACAAAGATAAACATTACATAATGATAAAGGGCACAATACAACAAGAAGACTTGATGTTAATTAATATATATGTTTCTAACCAGGAAGCACCAAAATACAGAAAGCAACTACTAACAGATCTGAAAGGAAAAGCTGACAAAAGCACAATCATTGTGGGAGACTTAATATCTCCTTAACAACCATGGATGGATCATCCAAACAGAAAAGAAATAAGGAAATATCAGCTCTAAATGACTCATTACAGCAATTGGACATAATTGGCATTTAAAGGACACTTCTTCTAGCAAAAAGAGACTATAGCTTCTTTTCTAGTGCACATTGAACATTCTCAAGAACAGACCATATGCTAGGACATAAAAGTAGCCTCAGCAAATTCAAGAAAATCGGAATCATACCAAGTATTTTCTCAGACAACAAAGCTTTGAAATTGGAGATCAACTGTAAAAGGAAAAAGTAAAAAACTACATATACATGGAGATTAAACAACATCTTATTAAAAATGACTGGGTAAAATAACAAATAAAAGAAGAGATTAAAAAATATTTAGAAACGAATGACAATGAAAATACATCATATAAGAATTATTGACACACAGCAAAAGTGGTAATAAGAGGAAAATTTATATCATTCCATGCCTATCTTAAGAAACAAGAAAATTAACAAGTAAACACTCTAACATCCCACCTTAAAGAATTAGGAAAAAAAGAGCAGACAAAACCCAAAGCCAGCAGAAGAAAAGAGATAATAAAAATTAAAGCAGAACTAAACCAATTAGAGAACAGAAGGACAATAGAAGAAAAATTAATATTACAAAGAGCTGGTTCTTTGAGAAAGTCAACAAAATTGAAAAAACCCTGGCCAGATTCAAAGAACGAAGGGAAAATACACAAATATCCAAAATTAGAAATAAAAGGAGAGAAATTACTACTGGTACCACAAAAATAGAGAGGATTACAAGAAAATATTATGAAGGGCTTTATGCCACTAAATTTTAAAAGTTAGAAGAAATGGACAAGTTTCTAGGAACTTACAGCCTACCTAGACTGAACCAAGAAGAACTGGATAATGGAAATAGACCAATCAATAGCAAAGAGTTTGAAATGACTATCCATAATCTCCCTAGATGCAAAAACTCCAGACCAGATGATCTCTCCAACGAGTTCTACTAAGCATTCAAACAAGAATTAATGCCTATCCTCCTCAGACTCTTCCAAAAAATTGAAGAGGAAGCAATAATTCCTATGCTTTCTCTATTCCTTATTCTATGAGGCCAACATTACCCTAATAACAAAGCCTGTTAAAGAGAACACTAAAAAAGAAAACTATTGACCAATATCTCTGATGAACACAGATGCAAAAATCCTAAACAAAATATTAACAAATAGAATACAACAGTGCATCCAAAAGATTATATATACATCATGGTCAAGTGGGATTCATCCTGGGAGCACAAGGATGGTTCAACATATGAAAATCAATCAATGTGATACACCACATAAACAAAATAAAAAAAAAAAAGATCATATGGTCACGTCAATTGATGCAGAAAAAGCATTTGACAAAATACAACATTCATTTATCATCCAAAACACTGAATAAAATAGGTATAGAAGGAAAGTATCTTAACATAATAAAGGCCATATATGACAAACCCTCAGTTAACATCATACTGAATGGGGAAAAGCTGAAGCCCATTCCCCTAAAATCAGGAACAAGGCAGTTATTCAATATAGTACTGAAAGTTCCAGCAGTAGCAGTCAGGCAAGAGAAAGGAATAAAAGGTATCCAAATTGGGAAAGAAGAAGATAAATTGTCACTATATGCAGATGGCATTATCCTTTATGTAGAAAATTGCAAAGATTCTACCAGAAAACTATTAGAAACAATAAATGAATACAGTATAGTTACAGGATACAAAATTAATGTACAAAAATCAAGAGCATTCCCATATACAAATAAAAAATCTTCAGAAAAAGAAATGAGGGAGTCAATTGCTTTTGCTATCACAGCAAAAAGAATGAAATACCTGGGAATTAACTTAACAAAGAACGTGACAGACTTATACATAGAAAACTATAAGACACTTTTGAAAGAAATGGAAGCAAACACAAAGAAATGTAAAAATATTCCCTGTTCATGAATAGGAAGACTTAACCCTACCAGACTGCTGTACCGATTTTTCGGTAATTTCCAAATCTGCCGCTATACCATTGTACCTAATTTTAAGTACTTTGCATAGTACATGAAAAAATGAAAGGTAGACCTATTTCGACAATATCTCCAAGTTCCATCTTATTCTAACCACTTGTTTGCATGTAACTAACATTTTTCTATATCATGCAGTTTTTTTCTCTTTAATGCTCAGGAGCCCAGGTATAGAGGACAGTTAGGTTCAGGGCCTCAGGTCTGGTAGGGTTAACATTGTTAAAATGGCCATTTTGCCCAAAGCAATCTATAGATTTAATTGAATTTCTGTCAAAATCCCACAATCATACTCTTGTGAAATAGATAAAAGAATTTTTAGATTTATATGGAACCAGAAAAGACCTCAAATTGCCAAAGCAATACTACATAAAAAGAAAAAGGCTGGTGGTATTAGACTCCGCAACTTCAATTTATATTACAAAGAATCAATAATCAAAACAGCTTTGTATTGGAAGAAAAATAGAAACATAGACCAATAGAACAGAACATAAAACCCAGAAATAAATCCACAAATTTATGGACAAACAATTTTTCATAGTAGCAAAAAAACTATGGAATGGGGAAAAGAAATCCTCTTCAGTAGGTGGTGCTGGGATAGTTGGAAAAACACATGCAAAAGAATGAATCCGAACTATGAACTCACCATATACAAAAATCAACTCAAAATGAATTAAAGACCTTCATATAAGACCTGAAACAATAAACTGCATAGAAGAAAACATAGGTACTAAATTTATATACCTAAGGCTTAAAGAAGACTTCATGAAACTGACATCAAAGCCAAGGAAAATGAATGAATGGGACTGTATCAAACTAAAAAGCTTTTGCAAAGCAAAAGAAACCATCAACAAAGCAAAGAGAAAGCCAAGTGAATGGGAGAAAATATTTGCAAACAATGTATCAGATAAGGGTCTAATATCTAAAATATATAAAGAACTAATACAACTTGACAACAACAAAAACCCAAACAACCTAGTTAAAAAGTGGGTAGAACTAAACAGACAATTCTCCCACAAAGAAATACAAATGGACAGCAGACATATGAAAAAATGCTTGTCCTCATTCGCTATCAGAGAAATGCAAATCAAAACCACAATGAGATAACACCCCACAACCATTATAATGGCTATTATCAACAAGACAGGGAATAACAAGTGCTGGAAAGGATGTGAAGAAAAAGGAACTCTCGCATACTGCTGGTGAGAGTGCAAACTGGTACAATCCCTATGGAAGGTGGTGTAAAGGTTCCTCAGAAAATTGGGATTGGAGTTATTATTTGACCCAGCAATCCCCCTTTTGGGGATCTACCCCAAAAACTTGAAAACCTTAGTCCACAAAGACTTATGTACCCCAATGTTCATCACAGCGCTGTTCACAGTGGCCAACACAAGGAAACAACCAAAGTGCCCTTCGATAGATGACTGGATAAAGAAGCTGTGGTACATATATGCAATGGAATATTACTCAGCTATAAGATGAAATATTGTCATTTGCAACACAATAGATGGACCTGGAGATCATCATGCTTAACACAATTAACCAGACAGAAAAAACAAAAAAACTGTATGACTTCACTCATGTGGAATATAAAACTGAAAGCACCAAAGAAAAAAGAAAGAAAGAAACAAACAAATAACCCATGAACACAAACAATAGTTTAATGTTTATTTGAGGATGAGTGTGAAAGGGAGGGTAGTAGAGGGAGGGGGTGAGAGAGGAGGGTGGGAGAGCTAAATATATGGTGATGGAAAAAGAAGTTATATTAGGTGGTGAACTTATACAACAAGTTGACAAAGCACTGTAGAATTGTATGCCTGAAACCTATGTAATCCTTGCTTACAGATGTCACCCCAATAAGTCTAACAATAATAAAAAAGGAAATAATTTGAAAAAAAATAGTTTAATGTTTATTTGGGGACAAGTGTGTGGGAGGGACGAAAAGGGAGGGGGTGGGAAAGGAAGGAGAAGGAGCTAAATATATGGTGATGGAAAGTACTTACACTGGTTGGTGAAATTATACAACAAGTTGAAAATGCACAGTAGAATTGTATTCCTGGAACCTATGCAATTCTTGCTAATCAATGGCACCTCAAAAAGTCTAACAAGAACAAAAAAAGAAAAGAAAAGAAAAGAAAAAGAAAAGGAGCTAGTGCAGTGCTGTAGAAGAAGCAGTCAGAGGAATACAACTTTTAGAATGCAGTTTTCAGAGCCCAGCCCCAAGGCCACCTCCTCTAGAGAGTCTTCAATATATTCTTTAATAAAAACAAATCTGTCCTTTGTGTGCTAAAATAATGCTTTGTGTAGATCTGTATTTTCTTATCACTTTCTTTTGAAAAATAGACTTACTAAGTTGATTTGTGGCTTTGGAGAAGTTACTTAACATCTCTTCACCTCATTTTGATCTGTTATAAACTGGGGATATAAAGTTCATAAAATTACCTTATTGTTATAGTTTCCTATTAGTGGTATTACTAGGAAATTTTTCCATAGAAAAATCTCTCTCCTGTTTGTGTAACTTCTTAATAGATATGGGACTTAATGTGCTCTACTGATATGAAAATATGAGGGAATATGTAAAATTGCAAAATCTGTTGATGCATCAGTTAAAGAAGGCCACAGATTTTAAGGGGAAATCCATGATCTGTATTTACCTCACAATATGATATACTGGTATTTTGTGTGATGGTATTCACATTTAACCTTCTTAAGAGGTTAAATATCGCTCTTTTTTACTGTACATTTTTCCTACCGAATTTTAGCCAATTTTTCTACTGAATTTTAGCCACAGAATATGGACAGAAGTGATACGTAGCACTTCCAGTCTTGGCCTGTATAAATGACACAAGTAATTGTATATTCTCTCTCTTTCATCATTTGCTCTCTGTATTAAGATAACATCAAGGATCTAGAAGAGGGATAATGATAAAATAGAGAAAGCCTGGCTTTCTGAAAAACCAAGTTGAAGTTGCCAGCTTGGAACCACCTTATTAGACTGGGACAGATTATATTTTTATTGTGATAAAGCACTGAGGTTTTTACTTTTTTTTTTTGTTAGAGCAGCTACTTATAGCATTAATTTTCTGCCCAAAGAAGGAAGTGGCAAAAAAATGAAGCACTGATACAACAAACAACTAAAATACATGACATAGATTATAGATGGGGAGTAAACATATAACAGACTCAAATTTGGAGAACACAGTATGCCATTGGAAATAGTTAATAAAATTCTGACCTGTAAATACCTTGGAAGACAGAATATAGGCCTACTATTTCTGTTGCTCTAGTGAAATTAGTTGAAGAAAGTCTTAGTTTAACATGTGATGGTTACCCTTGTATTGGGTTAGGCCACAAATATTTTAATAAGGTGTTTTCAGAAATAAGCTCAGGCAAAAATTGGCTAGTTTTCAAAGATGAAAATAGTTGTCATCATATTCTTACAGTTAATGAACCGAGTAAAGAGGAAAAAGTTTTATAGCCTTAATCCACAGAGAGAACTTAATACAGATTGTTCTTAAATGACATGCTGGATTGTCACCTGTGCCCTTTCAGTAACAGTCAGCAGACTGATGGAGATAACTACTCTATGGTGCTGTGACAATACATACTGATAATTCAGTACAAAAAGGAGCTGCAATATGCTTTCATCAAATTTCTTTTAATCATTCGGCCATTTTATCAATTTTTTGAAACCCATGGACTTTTATAGTATCAGTTTTAAAGCTTAAAAGTTAGAATAGATTTCAAACTGTTACCAGCTTGCATTTTCACTCTATTATGGGCTAAAATGTAATGTTGTCTCTCAACTGACAGCTCTCCTTTCTTTTTCCAACATGACAACTGTTGTAAATCAATTTATAAGCTTTTATTTTGATGCCAAAGACACAATTCAAAAATCCAACCAATAGCCAAGGGAAATGGCTTCAAATAGTGTTGAAAAATATGACATCTGACTAATTTTTTTGAAGATTAACTCACGTGCACTCTTTTCCATGAGGAGTATCTTGCTGCCAACTGTAAACTTTTACAAGACTCTCATTTCAGAGCTAAATTGAGAATGTGAGTGGAGAGCTCAGAGATTGCTGATGTGACTCACAGTTACCTGAGAGGCAGGACTTGTCTTGACTTAGCCACACAGCCACACATAGTTAAGAAGACAAAGCTCTGACTCAGTCAACACCTCTTTCCACCAAGTTGTCTTCAAAGTTCCAAGCAATCAATTCCTTTTTATTTCTGAGAAAACAAAATGAAGGTGCTATTCAACCAAGGTATAATTGAATTAAGAGAGAATTGATAAAGTATTAAACTTTTAAGGACAGATATTACACTTAATTTTAGCTAAAAGGCCTAGCCAAGATAGAGAATTGATAAAATAATTTGTTGGTTTCTTAAGAAAAAAATACCAAGTTTTTCAATGCTTTCTCAGAATATGATGACAGATTTCCATCTATAGATAAAGGAAGTTTCCAAAGTACCTTGCTTTGCTCATTTGGACTTTACTAAAGCTGTGTAAGGTTTGCACATGAGGA
Organism: Lyroderma lyra; assembly: GCA_004026885.1. Taxonomy (NCBI): domain Eukaryota; kingdom Metazoa; phylum Chordata; class Mammalia; order Chiroptera; family Megadermatidae; genus Lyroderma; species Lyroderma lyra. Next base: position 96,229 of record PVJL010004077.1, read on the forward strand.
TTATAATACAAGTTTTAGATGACTTATTCCCAATTTCTGCCAGAAACTAGAAGACAAAAATGTCTGTAAACTTCAGCAGTGGGATTTAAAATTTCCCATAATGCAAAACTCACTGAGCATGAGAATCCATGGGACAGTTTAGCACAGGTACTGACTATGTAAATCTTCTCAAAGCCCTTTAGTTATTCCTTCTTCTTGTCTCAGTTCATATATTCTGGCTAAAGGCAGGAATTTCAAAGGCACATCACCCTCTGAGGATATTGTAAATGCTAATACTAAAGAATTCTTCTACATCAACTGTTAACAGGTTATTGAATTCATGGCATTTACAAAAAATGTTTAGAGAGTTTGGCTTTTCCTGCTTACAATTTTTTTTTAACTGTAAAAATCTATGCTGGGAGTTGGAAATTTTGAGTTCAAGATCCAGTTTTCATTCCAATAATTAACTACATAATCTTAGACAAGTTGACCATAAATTTTTGTATATTTGAATATTTCCTGGTCTAAAATGGTGACTTACTATATTCAGCCACTAAGTACTTAGTGGTTACAGTAAAAGAAGACAGTACAGGTGAGTTATTTTAGCCAATCTAAACTTAGAGCCAGACTGGAGAGTTTCAAATTCTAAGTCACCCACTGGCTACTTAAAACACCCAAGTTTGCTAAAATGTAAAAGAGTGATGATAATAAGGTTTATCACATATGTCTAGAAAAAACAGGTAAAACAATCTGTCAGTGGTAGGCACATATTGTTCAATAGAAGTTAGCTGCAGAATAATAGGATTCATAGAATTATGGAATTTTAGTTTAATAATGGGTATTAAAGATATCTAACATTGTCTTTCAAAGTGAATATAACCTACAAAATCCTGCAAAATGATAATTGAATTTTTCTAGTTATAGGAAATTGAATATTTCTAGTTATATGGTTAAATTGTTAGAAATGTCTTCCCTTTGGTTTACAATTCCTATAATTTTAAATCATGTGTCCTAATATTGTTGTGGTATAAAAATGACTTTCACATAGATAATGATAGCTGTCACTGAACCATGAATTTCCATTTTTCAAGGTAATAATTACCAACTTTCAACTTTTGCTTCTATTGTGCATTATTAAATTCATTACTGTTTTGGCTTGCACTGTTTAGAAAATCCAGTTTACCAACATACATACATATATACATACAGACATTTATTTGATAAATGTTTCTGAGTATCTTTTTTATGTTATTCTATGTAAGGAACTTGGAAAAAATATGAAAGAGAAATGGACTTGGACTTAATGGAGCATATCTTTTGCACCTCTCATTCTAGAAGCAAACAAAGCAAATTTCACAAAACAAGAAAAGGAAGCAATGATTTCATATCTGGACACAAATTTAGTTTAAAAAGCAACAAAGCATATATAAACTATACTACTTATGAAATTCTACAGAGGGCCTCATGGGTGTCAGAAAAGATGATTTAAGATTTTCTGTGGGTTTTTAAACCAAAAAATGTAAATGCAATATAATTCTTGTTTGACCCTTGAATAATCTCATTACCCAAATCAGAGTAGTGAGCTGGAGTGTTTCTGTTTGGCCATTTTTTTTAATTGCAAAAGGATTCCCACAATCCAGTTAATCAATACATCTGTCACCTCATATATTTATCTTTTTTTCAGTGACAACATTTAGTTTTACTCTCTTAGCTAATTTTAATTACACAGTACAATGTTATATCAACTATAGTCCCCCATGTTTCTTACCAACCTCTCACTATTTTTCCCACTCTCATCCCTGGAAACCACTTTCCTACTGTTTCTGAGAGTTTGACTTTCTTTATTTTTATATTCTACATGTAAGAAATACTGCACAGTATTTGTCTTTCTCGGACTTACTTCACTTAGCCTGTACCCTCTCTAGGTCCATCCATGTTGTCACAAATGGCAGAATTTCTTTCTTTCTCATGGTTGAATAATATTTCATTGTACATATGTACCACATCTTCTTTATCTGTAAAAGGATTTTTTCATATCTTGAGTATTGTGAAGAATGTTGTAATGAACACGGGAGTGAGACACATCTTTGAGTTCCTCTTTTTATTTCCTTTGCATAGATATCAAAAAGTAGATTTGCTCAATCATATCATAGTCTTATTTTTATATTTTTAGGAACTTCTGTACTGTTTTCCACAGTGGCTGTACTAATTTGTACTTCCAGCCATAGTGCCAATGGTTTCCTTTTCTCCACATTTTTGCCACTACTTGTTATCTCTTGTGTTTCTGATAATAACCATTTCAGCAGGTGTGAGATGATATCATTCTTTTTTCAGAGTATATAATTTTTTAATCCATTTGATAAATGCAACACCCTTGATGACAGAGGGAATATATCCCTAAAATAAAAAGTAAAGGTACAAATATCTTTATCTAAAACAAATGCAGCACTTGGATTTTTCAGAATTTAGAAAGGTGATATGCTTGCTGCCTGTACCATACTTTTGCTAACATCTCCAGAGAGCTCTCAAGCAGCATCCTACAATCTAATACATTAATATCTCTATAGCAAAACATATGACTATATTTACAATGTGGATTAAATAAGGGCAATAAATAATTTTATATCAGTTCATAACAGATTTAAAAAATTTTATTATTAAATATATTAAGGTGACAATGGTTCATAAAATTATATAGGTTTTCAGTGTATAATTCTATAATACATCATCTATGTGTGGCACTATGTGCTCACCACCCAGAGTCATTTCATTCCTTCCCATATGTTTGACCCTCCCTCCCTCCTCTACCACCATTCTCCCTCTTACCCTTTAGTAACCACTAAACTGTTGTCTCTGAGTTTTTGTTTGTCTTGTTCCTTTATTGCTTTCAGTAACAGATTTTTATTTATCTCTCAATAGATTTTATTTATTAGTTTATATTTTATTAAATTTATTGGGGTGACATTGGTTAGCAAAATGATATAGGTTTCAACTGTGCAATTCTATAATACATCACCTATGTGTGGAATTGTGTGCTCATCACCCAGAGTCAGTTATCTTTCCATCACCATAAATTTGATCCCCCTCCCTCTTAAACCACACCCCTCCCTCCTTAACCTTTGGTAACCACTAAATTATTGTCTGTGTCATGAGTTTCTGTTTCTGTTTCCCTTGTTCCTTTGTTTCTTTCAGTTTTATATTCCATATATGAGTGAATTTATTTGGTTTTTAATTTTGTTTCTTTTTTCTTTTTATTGTTAGGTTTATTGGGGTGACATTGATTAGTAAAAATTACATAGGTTCCAGGTGTACAATTCTACAATACACTATCTATGTGCTGTGTTATGTGTTCACCACACAGTGTCAGTTCTCTTTCCATCACCATATATTTGACTCTCTCTCCCTCCTCTCCTACCACCCTCCCTCAAACTCTCAGATTACCACTAACCACTAAATTATTGATTGTGTCCATTAGTTTTTATTTGTTGCTTTCTGCTTTGTGTTCCATGTATGCAGGAAATCATATGGTTCTTGTTCTTTTTCTGTCTGGCTTATTTCGCTGAGCATGATGATATCAAGATCCATCCATGTTGTCACAAATGGAAATATTTCATCTTTTCTTATGGCTGAGTAATATTCCATTGTGTATATTTGCCACAGCTTCTTTATCCAGTTATCTATCAAAGGCTACTTTGGTTGTTTCCATGTCTTGGCCACTGTTAACAATGCCACAATGAATATCGGGGTACATACACAATTGAACAATTAATTTTGCAAACTTATCCTAGAAATACTGCTACATACCTCATGCTTAATATCACTACAGTTACCTTCGAAGTATTCCCTTTGGGGAGCTATGCACAGATGCCAGCACCTAGTCCATCCTTTAAAGCAATTTTGGAACCCTTCTTTTGGAATGGCCATCAGAGCTATCGTCATACCCAAAATCTGACAAGTTTGTAAACTTGGCACTGTGGGCTTATGTTGGTACTAGCATTGTACAGACAACTTGGTCTGTTTGTGCAGTGTTGCCAAAATAAGCAGATGGTGGCAAGTTCACAAACTCAATTGTCAGATTTTTGGTGTGATGACAGCTCTGATGGCCACTCCAAAAAAAGAATTCCAAAATTGCTTTGAAGGGTGGACTGGGCACTGGTGTCGGTACATAGCTCCCCAAGGGAAGTACTTCGAAGGTGATTGTAGTGATATTCAGCAATGAGGTATGTAGCACTTTTTCTAGGATGAGGTCGCAAAATTAATTGTCTAACCTTGTACAGCATAGTGGCTAGACATTTATATAATTTGTGAAGTAATTCCCTGAGTTAGTCCAATAACCACCTGGCACTATATGTAGTCATTACAATATTAGTGACTATATTCCTAAAGCTATACATCACCTCCTCTTGACTATTTTGTAACTACCAACTTGTGCAATTTACTCCAGTGCCATTCACAATAGCCAAGATATGGAAGCTACCTACATGGCCCATTAATAGACGATTGGAAAAAGAAGAAATGGTATGCATGTACAATGGAATATTACTTGGCCATTAAAAAGAATGAAGTTGATTTTTGTCTATGGTAAAAGATAGGGTTCTAGTTTTGTTCTTTTCTGTGGCTGTCCAGTTTTCACAACACCATTTATTGAAGAGACTATCCTTTTCCTATTGTATATTTGTGGCTTCTTTGTTGTAAATTAATTAACAATATATGTATGAGTTTATTTCTCTGCTCTCTATAACTGTTCCATTAGTCTATGTGTGTTTTACGCCAATACCATACTGTTTTAATTGCTTTAACTTTGTAGAATAGTTTGAAATTGGGAAGAGTGATTCTTCCACCTTTGTTCTTTCTTCTCAAGATTGCTTTGGATATTCAGGGGTTTTTTTCGTTTCATCAAAAATTTTAGTTTTGTTTCTTTTCTGTGAGAAATGCAGTTGGAATTTTGATAGGGATTGCATTGAATTTGTACAGTGCTATGATAGTATGGACATTTTAATAATATTAATGCTTTCGATCCATGACCATGGACTATCTTTCCATTTTTTGTATCTTCTTCAGTTTCTTTCATATCTTAGTTTTCAGCATACAAATCTTTCACACTCTTGGTTGAGTTTATTCCCAGGTAATTTATTTTTTGGTGCAATTGCTCTAAGGCTAATTGGTTCACTAGGGAGCAGATTAAGATTACAGCCATGGCTAGTATACTCTGACTAAAAATAGCAATGTGTTCGAGTTATTGAATTTCCCTTTGTCTTCATTTTCTAATGAATATGGGAGATATAACAGTCTTTTCAAAACTTTTATTGATAAGATAACTTAATTAAATGAAGGCATATCACCAAACTTTCTTTCTCTTAAAAAATTAATAATGACCAAATTGTGAGTGAAACCAAGGAGAAAAACATAATTGAACAGCACTAAATTAAAGTGAAGTGTTCAAGTTTGTCAATTTGGCAAAGTGGGAAGTTGTAAAGGATTAAAGGAAGATTCCAAAATTTGATGTCATGCTTCTTTTCCAATATACTGAGAACTAGTACCAGGGAAATACAAAAATCTTTATTCATTTATGAACAAATATTTATTGAGTGATTACTATGTGTCAGACATTGTTGTGAACTAAAGTTATAAAACAGTAAACCAAAGAAAATAAAATCTCCTGCCCTCATGGGATATAAGTTCCCATACTGTTTTGAAATTTTTAAATGTGTCTTATTTTATGTATTTATCTTACTTTTAGGCACCTTTATATACTAAAAAGTTTTGAGGAATCAAAACATTGTTCATTTTAAATCACCTTTGAAAATAAAAGGTTTTTAATATAAAGTGTTTCATCTTATCACAAACTTAGAATACATTCCTTTTCAAAATTATGGAGCTATGCAGATTTAGCTTATTCAAAATTTGGAAATCAATCATCAAATAAATTAATTAACAAAGGCAGTCTTTATTGTCAAATCAATCAGATTCTGTCAGAAAAACATTCGACTTCATTTTTTTCCAATTCGAATAAGCATTAATACAGCCTCCATGATTGCATCTTACTTTTTGAATTCTAAATCTGAGATGGATAAGGCATTACCTTGAGTTTGTCACCTATTTGATACAAAGCACTATCACTGTCCATATTGTTTAACAGTGCTCTCTTTTTGTTCTCACAAAACTCTACTGATCAATGAATTTTTAAAAAATACTTGGGATGTGGAGGAAGAGAATTCACTAGACAAAATTGTTTTCATCACTATCCCATTCCACAACATATCTGGATTCAGAACTTCCCAAAGTAAATACAAATACCACATCTAGCATCATAGTTTGTTTAAGGGAAGTTTCACTGATATTCTGAATCCCTCTTTGCTTAGCATCTAGGAGGTCTTCAGTACAACTTAAGGCACAAAAGTAAGATTTCAGATGGATGAACTGAATGCCTTTCTCTTGCAAAGTGGGAGAAAGACAATTTTGAAGTGTTCATGTGAGAACTGAATCTACATGAGGCCTCAACCAGAGAGGTGTTCAGGGAGGTTACTTCTAGAAAAGGTAAATATGAATGGGGAGAATCTGAAAATGCATGTCTTTAGATGTAGCCATGCCTATGGACACCTGGAAATTCTCTGTGTAGCATAAACTAAGCACATGTAACTCACATCAGAACCTACTGATTTAGCATTCACTCACTGAGCATTGCCATATATAAATCTGTAGGTGAAACACTGGGTTGAGAGAGGTTAAAGTGCCTCCTAAGCAGTATTCTCTGCTCTCAAGGAGCTCAGACTGTACATTCCACGGGACTGAGATTAAGGCAAAGTCAGTGTTCCACTTGGTGTCAGGTTCCAAAATTCAATAACAATATCATGTTGTGCAGGGGTTTTTTTTATTTATTTGGGTAATATGGGTGACAATATCTCACTATTTAAGTCTGGTGTAGGTTGTGGATAAAGCAGCATTTCATATATTCAAAATTATAAAATATGACAGAGTTTTCTCTTTCACTATGATATTATTCCCTCTAGTTCTTTTATCCAGTAAAAGGAGTGTTTCACTCAGGAACAGTGATGAGTGATCTGAGTACAGCAATACACCTCTACTGCATTGTCTGTTTGTAGGGCCCTGAGCTAGGTCTTGCATCCAGAAAAGGTTAAATAGCTTTGGCACCAACACATGATAAATTCCTAAGAATTTACACACAAAAATTGCTATTGACTTTCTGAGCTTTGAAGCCTAGGCCATCAAGGAAGCCTCCAGAGGACTGAAAATTAAACTAGTGTAACATTAGGCAAACAAAGATACATTAGGAGAGCACTCTAGGAAGAATATGCCTGTGAGACTCAGTACTTAGAAGTATGGAAACTCAAAAGGAAAAGAATAGCCTATAGCAACCCAGCAATAATTGAGCCAGGCAAATTGGTACAGATTTGGATATTAAGTCTACTAAACTGCTTACAATGTAACTGCTTGTGAACAATACTTATTTTATCCTTAGTAAACTTAAGGGACCCATGAAATGTGCTAGGGTCTTTACTTTTATTCCCTAAATATTTCAAGGACGTATGTGTTCTTTTATTGCCTTTGTCTCACTTGAAGGCATTGATCAGCATCCCTATCAAATATTTGGAGAGTCACTGAAAATATGAACCTATAAACAAAAGCAACACTAATGCATACTAACAAAGGCAGTGCAGAGAATCCCCAAATCTCTTCCATTTATGTTTGATGTTTACTACACTGCTGACATGCTGGAGGAGATTGACTTTATAGGTGATAAAATCTTGGTAACATGGTAACAAATATTACATCTCAGTACTCATTACAAGGAGAGACTTCCTGCTCTAAAATGTGTGCTACCTACATTTAAGTAGGGTTTACTAATAATGTTTCCTATTTATTTAGTGTCTCTTAGTTTCCAGGAAGTATACTACATTCTTTCATTGTCTCTCCCATAGATAATAGATTCAAACATTACTGCATAGGCAAAAACAGATACAGGTAGGTTCTTTTGTTTCTACTGGTTTTGTAGCAAAGCAGAATCTTTTTGAAGACCAATCGCCTGGTCTCAATTCACTCAACGATGGGACAGAAAGCAAAATAATTTTAATAAAACACAATAATTTGATTGATGTCCTTGGCCTTGGAGACAAATTGTGTTCACTGACTTGAGTGGCCAGTATTTTGTATATGAAATTTAGGGACTGTGAGTTAATGAGATGTGGTGTGAGAGCTATCTTTTCCTTTTTGTTGAAGTATTTTTCTGAGTATGTAGAAGGCTGAAGACACGCAATTTGAGAAAATCTGCATTCAAATGTAGTTCCAATTCTTATAAATATAGGTGAAGAATTAGACATAAGTTACTTTCACCATAATAACAAACAATACTCTGTCTAGATCTTATCATTATGGTAGAATTATGTACTCTGACAGCCACAAGGAAAAAGATGCCTTAAGAAGATATTTTTCCTGATGCTTCAGATCGACATTCTCTAACTAGTGTTGAAATAAAGTAGACAGGGCTGAAGAGACCCATTTTTGTCAAATTACTGTATTTATGTCTGCTGCTGAAAATTCTGTATCAAAAAGAACAGGTGGGGTCCCTTCCAAGTAAAAACTCTGAAAACTTCAAATATGGAAAAACTTCACAGTCTACCCAACCACTGTACCATATTTTGCCTGTATAATGTGCTCCCATATATAATGCACACTCATATTTTTAACCCAAACTTTCAGGGAAAATATCTTTTGTTTTAATTTTTAATTCAAATTTTTTGTATTATAAAGAAATTTTAGCATTTATTTTTAACATTATGTTACAAGAAATTTTTATGTAACAAATAATTACAAAACACAAGAACAGATACAAGACACAAAAAATGTTATGTATAATATTTTTCTATAAAAAAGATTATTATATTCCAGAGTATTATTTTACATACAGATATTGATTTTTAGAGTTCCACTTCATGAAATTAGTACTACCCATGTATAATAAACATCCTTATTTTTCCCTCACAAGTTTAGGCAAAAAGGTGCACATTATACATGGCAAAATGTGCTATTTCATTTTTCAGATTGCTGTCATCAGAGAGCACTTAGATCAAATTTGCAGTAAGTATAGGGCGCAGAGCCTCATAACCATAGACTCTCTTGTTTTTTACATGTCACTTCTTCTTATGGAGCCCACATAGTACTCCAAAAGACCTACTGGGACAAGTCTTGACTCAAAGTTCACCACTCCATGTGATGTAAGAGACACTGCTCAATTAAAACTTTGAATATGTTTTGTGGCAAAGTACTTCTATTTATGAAGAAATATTAATTTTTAGCCTCGAAATAAAATTCATGGGATAGTTTTGAACCTTTTACATCTGCCAAAGGAGAATTTCAGTGAGATAAGGAAAACAGATTGTATCACAAAAAATGGTGCTCCAATTATGTTAGGCAAAACATCTGGACTTATCAGGTGATGTTTCCCTCATTACTTCATTTCCTGCATGATAAACAGTGAAATATTTTTGTTCAATTTTCTAAAGCAGAATCTATCTCAGGAGTACAGTGCTGAAATCATTTATGTTATGAATTATCACCAGTTAATGGAAATGTTAAAAGCAATGGAAGGCAGCAAATTTAGGGATTTTATGGTCTTTGCCAATACTCAATGGTTGAATAATGAAAGGATATTACAAAGATTTACTGTACCATTAACTCCAATTCAAATTTTTCTTTAAAAAAAATGGAATACTTGCCGAATATTTAATACTCAAAGCCAAAATTGATGCTGTGATTTATTTTCTCACCAATACTACATTGCATTTCAATGAGTTGGAACTGAAGCTCCAAGGGAAGGAAATGCTTGTGACCCAGCTAGACACAAAAATTTATACAAAAATAGAAACTTTTCATAATGTATACCAATGATAATGACATCACACATTTTCCTGTCATGAATCAATGTATGGAAAGTATTACTTGTATCTGACAGCATTAAAGACATTGACTGCAAAAAGCTACAAGACAAATATGAAGAATATTTTATATATTGATACATTTAGAGTTACATTCACTTATGAACTACCCGCTTTTAATTCAATATTAATAATACTGAATTGATACAAGAGTTAGTGAATTTGATTCACCTGGACAAATTAATTTGAAACTGATGTGTTTTTGCTTCAAAATCAAATCAACTTTTCCGAAAAAGGTAAGCCAGTTTTCTTTGGTTTTTTTTTGTTTTTTTGTTTTTTTTTTTGGTAACTGTTTCAATTATTAGAAATATTTAAGTGTGTTTTCAGTAACTTGAACATACGAATCTAAAATTTTAACATTAAGGTTTTATTTATTTGTTCTTTTTTTCAAATTACATTTGACATACAAAATTCTACCAGTGTCATGTATACAACATAGAAATGAAAATTTATATAACTTACAAAATCATCTTTTCGATATATCTAGAACCCATCTGACACCATACATAGTTATTACAGTATTATTGACTATATGACCTATGCTGTACTTTACATCCCTGTGATGATATTGTGACTATGAATTTATACTTCTTAATTTTTCCCCTTTTTCATCCTCCCTCCAGCCCTCCTCCCATCACCCAAACAAATCTAATTCCATTTGACACCATACATATTATTATAACATTATTGATGATATTTCTCATGTTATAACCTAAAACCTCATAACTATTACTTTGTAACAACTAATTTGAACCTCTTAATCCCTTCTCCTCATTTAACCCACTCCCCCAACCCTCCTCCTGACTGTCAACAAACCAAATGTCTTCTGTATCTATGGATCAATCTTGCTCTGCTCGTTTATTTTCTTCTTTGGGTTACACCTACAAGCGAAGTTAACTTGTATCTATCTTCCTCTGTTTGACCCTCCACTCACTGCAGTAACTTTCAATTATTTTGATTGGAGCTTTTAATCTATTTAAATTGCAAGTACTTGCTGATATATAGCTATTGCCATTTTGTTATTCATAATTTTGCTTTTTTCCATCCCAACTTAAAGAAATTTCTCTAACCTTCCTTGTAATACTGGTTTGGTGATGATGAATTCCTTTAACTTTTCCTTATCTAGGAATCTCTGTCAGTCCTTCAATATTGAATAATAACCTTGCTAGACATATTAATCTTAGTTGTAGTTCCTTAGTTTTCATCAGGTAGAATATTTTCTGCCAATTTCTTCTGGCCTGCAAAGTTTCTGTTGAGAAATCAGCTAACAGTCATATGGGTTCTCCCTTATAATTTACTATTTGCCTTTCTCTTGCTGCTTTTAGGATTTCTCTGTCTTTAACTTTTGCCATTTTAATTATAATGTTTCTTGGTGTGGGCCTGTTTGGGTTCTTCTTGTTTGTGACTTTCTGTGCTTCGTGGGCCTATCTGTCTATTTTCTTTTCCAGCTCAGGGAAATTTTCAGTCATTATTTCTTCAAATAAGTTATTCATCCCTTGCTGTCTCTCTTCTCTTTTTGGTACCCCTATCATGTCAATGGTGTTATGCTTGGTATTGTCTCAGAGGACTCTTAAACTATCCTCATTTTTAAAAATTCTTTTTTATCTTTTTGTTGTTCTGTTTTTTGTTTGTTTTTTTGTTTGTTTGTTTGTTTTGTAGTATGTGGGTAGTTCCCTGGCCAGAATCGAAACCGCGTTGTTGACAGCGCCAGCGCTGAAGCCTTAAGCCACTACACCACCAGGGAACTTCTCTTTTTGTTGTTCTGATTGGTTGTTTTTTGCTACTTTTTCTTCCCAATCATTGTCTCATACCTCTACTTCATTTGATTTGGTGATTCCTTCTGTTCTATTCTTCATTTCAGTTATTGTGTTCTTTATTTCTTTTTGCCTAGTTCTTGTTAATCCTTTCTTTGTCATTTTTTATGCTTGCCATCTCTTTTTTGAAATTTTCACAAAGTTCTTTGAGCATCCTTATAACCATTGTTTTGACTCTGTCTTTAATAGGTTGTTTGCTTCGCTCTTGTATAGTTCTTTTTCTGGGATTTTCTGCTGCTCTTTTGTTTGGGACATATTTTGTTGTTTCCTCATTTTGGCTGCTTTGTGTTTGTAGATATTCTGCTCCTTAACCTGACTCTCACTGCTACAGTTTCTTCTGAGGTTCACTGCTAATACTGGAAGTAGATGAGTGGGCAGAGGTCTAGAAGGACAGGTACGGGAAGTCAACTATGTCCCATGCCTTTTTTTCTGTCTGGTGCAACAAGAGCAGTGCAGGATTACACTATTCTATATTCGGTTAGCCCTGAGGTCTTTGTCTGAGAGTTGGGATCAGTGGTTTTATATGCTGATCACTCAGGCAAGACTGCTAGTAGGCAGAGAAGCTCACTCACAGCCTTTTCTTTCCTCTTTCCTGGACCTGAGTGAGGTTGGGTTGCAGCTTCTCAACACTCCCACTGTCCACTCTCCTTCTCCCATGAACCTAAGTGAAGTTGGGCTGTGGTGTCTTGCCACACCTGCCTCTGCACCTCTTAGGGCCAAAGTAGGACCTGGTTATGGCTCTCACAACCTTTCCCTCTGCGCCTCCTTTTCTCTGTCCTGTGGACGAGTGAGGTCTGGAATGCTCACAAGTCACTTTCTCCCTCCTCTCTCCTGCAGTCACAAAATCCCAAGCAGGGACCCATGGTCCCCCGTCTTTGCACCTCTCCTCCCGTTTTTCTCAGTTTGCCACTCTTTGCCCAACTTCAGGCATTTCAGTGCAATGAGTGAGTCTCTTTGCAGTGTCTGAGTGTTGCATAGGGAATCTTCCATTGAATTATAGTTGTTCTATTTGTTGTAACCTCAAGGGGAGTTCTCCAGGAGAGCCTCTCATGCTGCCATTTTAGTTGATTCTCAACACTCTTTTATGAAATGCAAACATATATCAACATTCCTAATGAAAATGAGCATCTGGTTTGAGATACACTATCAGTGTAACATATAACCCAGTCTTTGAAGACTTAGTACAACAAAATGCAAAGTGTCTTATCACTATTTTAATTGATTACATGTTGAAATTATGATGTTTTACATACAGTGGGTTAAATGAAAGGTATTACTAAAATTTACTTCACCTTGTTTGTTTTTAAATTAAACTTTTTATTTTGAGATCATTATAGATGCATACGTGCAGCAGTAAGAAATAATACAGAAATATTCCATATACCTTTTACTTAATTTTCCACAGTGATAACATCTCCTGTGCTTCACCTATTTATCTACTTAACTTATCCACCCTCCTTTGAACTCCTGGCAATGACTGATCTTTTTATTGTCTCTATATTTTGCCTTTTCTGAAATGTGATATCATTGCACTAATAAAGTACATAGCCTTTTCAGACTGGAGTCTGTCAGTTAATATGCTATTAAAATCCATTCATGTCTTCCTTGCTTGACAAGTCATTTCTTTATATCATTGAAAAATATTCCATTGTATGAATGTACCACAGTTTGTTTATCCTTTCACTTACTCAAGGAAATCTTGGTTTCTTCCGATATTTTTAATTATGAATAAAGTTGCTATAAATATTCACATGCAGGTGTTTGTATAGACATAAGTTTTTAATATGTCTGGTAATACTTCAGAGTACATGCTGGGTTGCATGGTAAACTATGGTTAACTTTGTAAGAACCAGCAAAATTGTTTTCCAAAACAGTTGTTCTATTTTGTATTCTCACAAGCAATGAATGAGAGTTCTTTTGTTCTACATTCTCATCAGAAATTGTTATTGACATTAAAAAAATCCTTAGCCATCCTAATACATATTTAGTGGTATATCTTTGTTGATTAATTCACAGTTTCATAATAACATATGATTTGAGCATCATTTCATGTGATTCTTTGCAGTCTGTATATTTTCTTCACTAAGGTATCCATTCAGATCTTTTCTTCTTTTCTAAGTATGGTTATATTTTTATTTTTTAATATGTCTTTATTTTGGACACAAATCCTTTATTAAATATGTGTTTTGTAAGTATTTTCTTCCAGTCTGTGGTTTAATTTTTTTTGATTTTCTTAGATCAGAATTTTTTTCAAATTTTAATAAAGCCATACTGTCAATTTTTCTTTCATTGTTGTGCTTTTCATTTTGCATGTTAAAATGTTCTGTTTTCTACTACAAGTATTAGTTTTACCTTTTACATTTGGGTCTATGATGTATTTGAGTAAATCTTCGTAAAATTGTAAAATGTGTGTGTAGGATGTTTCGTTCTGTTTGTTTGCTTTGTTTTGGTTTTGTATATGGACATCCAACTGTTTCAGAAACATTTGTTTAAAATATTATCATCTCACCATTGAAGTACCTTTGGTAATTTGGTCAATAGGATTTCAATGATTCCAAAAAACATTTTGGCAGTGACCTAATGAAGGAGAGCAGAGTTTTGCCTTTTCAAACTATGTATTTTTTGGAGGCTGATTATATTTAAGAAATAAAAGACTCAAGGATAGCCTATTATTATATTTCCCCTTTATCTGCTTAGAGAAACTCAGATAGAAAAAAACCTGTTCCAAGAAGGGAGCTATCACCTTATCATGATATGAACTAAATGTGGCACACAGGGAGGAGCCTGGCAAAGTCTTTTCTTAAACTCCTCATTGTGTCCCATTCTTCTTGGGTGGACTGGCAAGAATTTGTTTACCAAATGTTTGCTTTTCTCTACCTGTGAGTTGCCCACTTTCTCTTTGAAATTCCAGACCCCTGCCTTCCTCTCTTTAATCTGTGATAGCATATAAACCTTAATTGCCCAATGTGGTCTTGGGGTCTCATATTCTTCTGAGCCCCTCAGATGTACATACGTAATTAAGTTTGGTTATTTTCTCCTGTTGATCTGTCGCATATCAATTTGATTATTAGACCAGTCAGAGAAACTAAGAGGGGAAATTTTTCCCTTCCCTACAGTAACAGACTTCTCTGAGGTTGTAGTATCATGTTTCTGAGGATGATACTAAGATAGTATTATCTTAGTATCCCCAAAGAGATAAAAACTGGAGAACTTGACTGACATGTACAGGACTGGTTCATGGGTATGGTCCATGTTTTGCTGGGACTTTTCTAACAAATGACAATGAAATCAGTGAATTACAGCTAATATTAAGTAGACATTTTTGCATTAAAAAATGTTGACCAACGTATTATTTTCTGCCATAGGAGTGGTTGGAAAATTAAAATCAACCAGCAGAATCAAGTGTTAAATCATTTTTTACCTGATACAAAGGATGATCAAGAAGTTTGCAGAACAGTTGGCTTTATAAGAGAGGTGGGCATACTAGTACACACAGTTTGATTGTGTCACTTATTAGTATATGTGCCAAATTTGAGCCCACTTGCATTTGTGTTCTTTCAGATAGCGGTAAAGAAGCACATCAAATGTGAAGAAAACCCCAAGTATGGATAAAATTTAATTTATCACTGTCATTAAGTTCCTCACAAAACAAGGGAGAACACCTCAGACCATTTGGGAAGAGATGTTAGTGGTTTACAGAGAGTGTTGCCCTGAGAAATCCATGGTTTACAAGTGGAATAGCCTTTTCAAGCAAGGCAGAGAGTCAGTTGAATATTACGTCCATCCTGGATGCCCTGTTGAGGCCACTTCCTCAGACATTGTCAAAGAAGTTGAAAACTTGTAGTAGAACATGCCAAATTGAATAAAAAGCAACTTGCATTATAGTTGGAGTATCACCTACAACCATTTCAAATATTTTCCATCAGCATCTAATGATGTCAAAAGTCAGTATAAGATGGGTACTGAGAATGCTCACGCTGCTTCAAAATCAGCTGTAGGTCGTGTTCACAACAGTTTTTGGACCTCTACAGAGACAACAAAGTAGAAGTTTTAAACTGGATTGTCACTAGAGATGAAACTTGGATTCATCATTATTAGCCTGAGTCAAAGCAGGAGTCCATGCAGTGGCATTAAAAAGGTCATGCCACCACCTGAAATTTCAAACTGCTGCAATTATCTGGAAACATCATGGCTACTGGTTTTTGGGATAAGGAGGGTATCCTGCTGATCAATTACAAGAATAAGGGTGTCACAGTAACTGGAGAGTATGATTCCTGTCTGCTGAAACAGTTAAGAGAATCTATGAAGGAGAAAAGAAGAGTAAAATGGACCAAATGGGTACTGCTTTTCCACAATACACCCATGCTCAAGAGCAATGTTGCATTGGCTACTTTTCATGACTGTGACTTTCAAATGTTAAACCACCCTCCCTATAATTCAGACATAGCTTTGTCTGATTATTATTTGTTCCCAAATATGGAAAAACAGCTTCAAGGAAGAAATTGACGGATGACAAAGAGTTTAAAGCTGCTGTTTGAAGGCCAAAACATTTTTTTGAGGGTATGAATAAACTTATTGAAAATTCTGAGAAGTGTATTAGGGATAAAGGTGAAACTATTGAAAAGGAAAAACAGTAGTTTTTTTTTTTAAATCCTTCTTCCCCTTCATTTTGCATCTTCACAGTTCCTCATATATCCTAAAAAGCTAAACTATATTTTAGTTAGAAAAATAAAAAAAGGGGAACATCCTATTTCTGTTGTGTTCTATGTCTATTTTATCTTACTGTATTCTATTTAGTACAAAGCTTAGAGTTGGAACTTCTTAACACCTTTAAAACATGATACTAAGAGGATTAATGTTGCTATTATTAATTTCTTTGGATTTTCCACTTTTTATGCTTCTATTCTTTATCAGGGGCTCTTCGGTTAGCATAATTTACAACTAAATTCAGTAGCAGGTAATTAGCATTTCAGTAAAAATGTACTTATATGGTAATTTGTAAGAAGAAGAGTACCTTATTTTAGTATAAATTAATGGATTCAATCACAACAGATTTCTTATTAACATCTTTAAAATGTATTTTGAGTTCCATGGTCAATTTAAGTTCAGTGATATTGACTACTTACACACTTGCATTCAGTCAAAAACAATGATATTTTCCCCTAACACCATTTTTATATTTTAAAAATAAATATGATAAATTCTCACTGAATTTAGTAAGCATATGGATTTGGCCATTTCGCTGATAAAATGTAGTATATTCCCTGTTGCTTTTCTCTCTATCCCCTACCTCTTTGGATGGCATGGGAAGGTGGATCCTTGAGTATTGACTCCTTTTCCCTCTGGAACTTGTGTTTGGAGAGAAAAAGTGAAAAAACAAGTAGCATTACCATATTTGTACATCCTGTAGTGTCCATCTAAGGTAGCCAGTTCTTTGAGACCTATGACACAGAGACAATCCGAGACTTCAGCTTCTTAAGGTGAAGTGAGAGTTGAAGGAGTAGTAGCAGAAGAGAGGGTTTGCTCTCTTCAAAGGTTATAGGTAAAGATGAGGGTTTCAGGGTTTCTGAAGGACCACAGTTTACCAATCCCTTCAAAGAAGGACAAAATTTGTATGCTTACTAATTTGCTACATATAGTGCTGAATTTTCCTTTCCAGTTCCAGATAAACACAGTGAAAGTGACTGGGGTGGGATGTTTCCACACTGGATGAATTGCTGTTAGTAGATGAGGTTGAGAGGGACCTGTAGCTACACGAAGAGAGAGCAAGGTTTCAACATCAGAAAGAAGAAATCCAGGGTGCATGAATGAAAGGGTGGTTCAAGGACATTATCTGTTTTGTCTATGGTTGATTAGTGTAGAAGAAAGTCCATAAAAATCCTCTTTAACAATCTGCTCTTTGAATTTTGTCCTATCTTCATAGTGTTTTATTGAACTTTCTTTCTTTAAACTTATTATGAATATTGTATCAACTTATTATCCATTATACAAATTGAAAAGGCAGTATAAACAGTATACTAAATTGAAAGAATTGCTCTTTCTTTTTAACGCCTAGATTTTAGTTTGTATTTCCAAGAAACCTGAGAACTTAACTGTTTCATCACATCAGTAGTAGAGTGTCTAATGGTTTCTTATTCATTCAGTGATAACCTGTAAAACCTTTGCCTTCTACCACTGAATGGTTTGCCATTCTTAAAAAGATGATCTAACTGACTTCCTGGGTAAACAGAAAACTGTGACTACGTAATGATAAATAAAACCATTTATAAGGTCTCAGTAACATGTGGAAAGAAATCAATATAACATTTAATGCAGATAATCCACATTTAAATAGAATTAATAAAAAATACTAAGGGGAGCTTTTAAAGAGATTCAATTAGAATATAGTGGGCATTTCTTTGGAACATGATTTTGAATTTAAAATTGCAATAGTGAAAATGGAAAAGAAGATGATTAATGCTAAAAACCAAACTGAATTAGTAGACTAAAAAATCAGGTTGAAGAAAATTTAAAATAGAACAAAAACAAACAAAAATTATGAAAAGGAAATTAACAAGCTTTAAAGATTGATCCAGGAAAATGAAAAATTCTAGGGGAAGAAAATGGATTATACGGAAAAATTCAGCAAGTCTCTCAGCCAACTAAAAACAAAAACAAACAAAACAAAATAATTGATCAAAAATCCTGTATAAATATTCAGTTTTGTTCTTAATAATTAAGTGAGTCATAGTACAAATTAAATACTTGTTGATCATGTATTGATGAGGAGAGACAGAATGGTAAATCTTTAGGAAGATATACAAAAATCAAGTCTTGAGATTAAATAAGAATTTATATTATTTAGTTTCATTGACCATATATAATGTCAAGCACTGTGGTGTGTGCTTTATAAATACTATATGTGAGTTTTTTCTATTTTATTTTTAATATAACTGAAGGGGAACAGAATATGGTACTCCAAAGTATGCTACTTTAGCATATTGATTATTTTAAATTAAAGTTATTTAAGAATCAGCCAGTGCAAGAAGGTCACTCTGACCTCTTTTGTCCACCTAAAATCAAGAAATAAATATCCCATGTGAAAGATACTTTCCGTGTACCAGTAGAAGACTTTCTTATCACCAGAGTTAGGGAATTTAGGGTAAAAAAAGCTGTATAAATAAACCTTGTTACTTCTCCACTAATTTCTACCCTAAGCCCAAACTTATTTGTTTCATCATTCTTTACAAACTTATTGTTTCTTTGTCTAAAATGTATAAAAGATTTCTACTTTGAATACTTCTTTGAACCTCATATCTTTGGGGCTCCCATACATACAATAGTAAATTTGTTTCAGTTTTCTCCTGTTAATCTGTCTTAGGTCAATTTAATTACTAGACCAGCTAAAGGACTTAGAAGGGAAGAAAACAATGTTTCTTCCCCGGCAGAACTGAGGCTCAGAAATTTCGAGTCACTCCCAAAAAGTCACCCAATTTTTCAGGATAGAGCTAGAAATCATTCATCTGCCTTAATACAAGTCCAGTTTTGTCTACTACAAAATATATAGGATATAAATGACATACAATTTTATTGGTCAGGGTTCTCCAAAGAAACAGAACCAATGGGATAAATATATATATTTAGAGAGAGAGAGAGAGAGAGAGAGAGAGAGAGAGAGAGAAAGAGAGAGAATTATTATGAAAGATTTGCTCATGGAAACATGAAAGCTGAAAACTCCCACAACCTGACATCTGTATATCTGTATACTGGAAGCCTAAAAAAGCCAGTGGTGTAGTTCTATTCAAAACTTGAGTACCTGAGACCCAGGACAGCCAATGGTATATGCCCCAGTCCAAGCCTGAAGGCTGGATAACAAGAAACTACCAATGTTCAAGGGCAAAAATGATGGATATTCCAGCTCAAGTGAAAAACAAATTCACCCTTCTTCCACCTTTTTATTGTATTCAAGCTATCAGTGGATTGGATGAGTCTTACCCACATTGATAAGGGTGGTCCCCTTTTACTCAGTCTACTGTTTCATGTGCTAATCCTTTCTGAAAACACCCTCACAGATCATACAGAAATAATGTTTTACTAGCTGTCTGAGTATTCCTTAGCTCAGTAAAGTTGATGCATAAAATTAGTCATCACAATGATCATTTCAAATCAAGTAAGTTTCTGATCCTTAGTTGAATTCACCAGTATCTATTGAGTTACTGTGTTCAAAAATGAATTATAGAAAAATGGAAATATTTCACTATAAATTTATTTAAAACTTGTTATTATTTGCTCAGGGCTTCTAAAGAGAATAGCTAATGAAGGGATAATAAAATTACAGGATCATAGTATAAGCTACTTAGAATATCATTGTTGGGATGTCCTCTAGGGCACTGTCAAGTTGTAAATAGATGTAACTAGCAAGTGATTTTTTTTCCTATTAGTTGGGACAAATCAATTAAACTATTTCTGCTTCAGTTTCCCTATGTGTAAAATATAAATAATAATAATAGTACTTAATAGGCTACTGTGAATGTGAATTATGCTTATAACATAATATACTTGGCAGAATGGCATTTAATGTGCAGTTAATATATATTAATATTAATTAAGCATGAATTCAACTATGACATGACCTCAGTATCTGAATATGCCATGTTAACTATTGGTTTAATATGGATCCTATAAATTAAATATCTTTTCTGAAAAAGTATCTATCAACTTGTTACAAAAATTTTCTGGATGTCCTTAGAATTCTTGTGAATTCATGAGATATAAAAGGACTGTAATGGCATATTTGATAGAGAAAATATCTCCAATTAAATACTAAGCAGAGAAAAAAATATATCTCCCTGTTTCACAGGTCTTTCTGTGTCTGTTTATTAATATAATGTTTGTATAAACCTCTAAAACTTGGGCATGTAATGAAGATTACGGTTGGGTTTTGAGCTACTGTGGAACATTGGCATGGTCAGTAATTGTAGTTAATACCATCTTATTAATATTTTATTTTACTATTAGATTTACCATATATCAATAACCTTGAAGTTTGATGTATTCCTATTGTACAAAATTGTAACCCCTTTTAAATATCCAATTAAAAAATGAATTAAATATCCAATTTAAAATATTAGCATTCTGAGAATTATTACTCTCATTTATATTTTCTTTCTTTAGAAATACATATCACTAACAGGAGGCCATTTTGTGGAAAATAAGAAAGCAAATACTGTTTTGTAATATATGGCAGAGATAGAAACATAAAATTGGGTTGAGCTGGTTTACATAGATGTAGTTTTGGTATTTGGGCAGGAAAAAGTTTAAGGAAATTATTTTCAATGATACATTGACGGTATGCATGATTAATAAATGAGGAAAAAGTCATATATACTTTGTCTAGGAGGCACTTAAAGTTATAATTTATGATATGTCTAAGCATGAGAAACACAGATTCTGTTATTCAGTTATTTGTGATGACATTAAAATTTGGATATATGAATCACATCATTTCTTACATGGTTCACACACTCATATAACTGTAAAAATATAGGAGAAATAAAGTCATGATTCCTGGTAATAATGCAAAGTTTTCTATCAGGAGTTGCAGAAACCACTATTGACAACTTGTAAATTGGCTTTGTGTGTGGACACATTCAGAAGGGACTCCAGTTTAGCCTTTTGCCAATGAAATGCTTGCTCTAGAAAAGTTCAGGACTAGCAGGTATAATATTCTGACACTAAACATAGTTGGTCTGCATCTCAGTTGTAAAATACATTGGGTTGAATTTATGAAACTGTAACAAGGACACACACTCCAGGCTTTCTCATTTTGTTTAAGCAGGATCCTGGTTAATATTTCATTAGTGGAAAATAGGGGGAGAATGAGTAAGAGCTGATCCTGAAAATGCGTCTTGGGAGAAGCCATATTCCTTCAAGGAGAGTTTCTTTGAAGAAACAGGGATTTTATTCATCAATTTTACAATATCAATTATGTTATTTAGTAAAAAGAAAATGTGAAGAAGTGAAAAGAAAAAAGGAGCTATCAGTAATGGGGCACATACATTATGCCTGGTTCTATTTAGCATTTATTTAATCCTCATACTATTTATTGAATTTAGATATTAATATTCTCATTTTACAAAGGTTCTGTGAGGTAATGCCAACTTTACTTTAATATATTTCACCCAAATACCAAGTTTGCCTTAATGTAAAATGTACCTTAATACATTTTAAGTTACTTGATTGTAGAGATTATATAATATATTTGTGTTTTTATTCCCAGAGCCATCCATAGCATACGGCATGAAGGACACACTTAATAAATGTTACCAGGGGTTTCCTGGTGGTGTAGTGGCTAGGCTTTAGCACTCTCAATGCTGCAGCCTAGGTTCAATATGTAGCCATGGAACTACCACCCCAAAACAAAACAAAACAGAACAACAACAACAAAACAAATAAATGTTACCAAATCAATCAATCAATAATGTAGCCAAACAGACATTTTAACACATGTAATTCCAAAGGCTATTGTATGTGGAGAAACTTACAGAATGTTAATTGTGCTGTGATCAAAGGACATACTTTAAATGATTTCAATCATTACAACATTTGTTGAGTTTTTCTATATGGCACAGCATATGGTGAGTTTAGGTAAATATTCCACATGCACTGGAAATATTTATGAATTCTGTTACCATTGAATGAAGTGGTGAGGAGATAATTGTGTGTGTGTATGACTGTGTTGTGTGTGGATGTGTGTGTGTGTGTGTGTATGTGTGTGTGTGTGTAGTGCATGCATATACATGCACATACACATATCAAATAGACAATATTTGTGTTTTTCTCAGATTCTGTATAACTTTCAATTTGTTCTACCAGCTGTCAAGAGGGATGTTTTAAACTTTCCTCCTCTGATCATCTGATATACTCTTTATTTCTCCTTTATTTTTGCAAAATGTTTTATCTGGGTTTAAATTTTAAGTTGAGTGATATTTTCTTTCAACCTATCAAAAATGCCATATCATTACCATAAAATTCAGATGGAATATGAAGGAACCCTGAATTGCCAAAACAATCTTCAAAAAGAACAAAGTTGTAGGTAGCACACTACCTGATTTCAAAATATATTACAAAGTTACTCTAATAAAAACTGTAGTATTGGTATATGATAGACATATAGATTAATGGAACTGAGAGCCCAGATATACACTCTACACATGTGGTGAAATTATCTTAAACAAGAGTGCCAAGTCCACACAATAGGAAAGAAGAGTCTCTTTAAAAATGATTTTGGGAAAACTGGAATTTTACATGCAAAAGAAAGAAGTTGGATCTGTACCTTACACCATACACAAAAATTAACTGTAAGTGAATTAAAGACCTAAATGTAAGGCCTAAAGCCATAAAACATCTAGAAGAAAACAAGGAAGAAAAGCTTCATAACTGTATATAATACCAAAAGCATAGGCGGCAAATGCAAGACTAGACAAATGGGACTACCTCAAACTTAAAATTTTCTGGACATCAAAGTGAACAATTAGTAATATGAAAAGCAACATATGAAGGCTCTTGAGTCATTTTCCTGCTATAGCCCGCTCCTACCTCTTAGGGTTGTACTTTCCCCTTGCTATTTGATGCCCTTGAGCCACTCCTGTTTGAGCCCACTCCTACTTCTTTGGAGTGTACTTTCCCTTTTAATAAACTGTCTCTTTGTTTCACCATACTTTCCTATCAATAAATTGCTTCTTGGTTTCACCTCTAAAAAAAGAAGAAAAAACAAGCTATGGAATGGGAGAAAATATTTACAAATTATATATCCGATAAGGGGTTAACATCCAAAATATATAAAGAAATCTTACAACTCAAAAAAAAAAAAAAAAAACAAAGCAAAAATAAGTAAATTGGTTAAAAATAGGCAAAAGACATGAATAGACATCTCTTCAAATATGACATATAGGTAAATGGTCAACAAGTAAATGAAAAGAGGTTCAACATCACTAATTATTAGAGAAATGCAAATCAAAACCACAATGTGATATCACCTCGCACCCACTGTATTAGATTGTATGTTCAAGAACTTCATGAAAGATTTTTCTGATGACTATGGTGTCAAATTGACGCGAGAAAAATTCCGAACTTTCTGTGAAATTCACTGGCCAAATTTCCAGGTCAGCTGGTCGCCAGAAAGGACCTTTGACCTCCCCCTGGCTACCCTGACCAGTTTCCCTACAAACACTCATGGTTGCAAATAGCACGACTCTTTCTCCTCAGGTTCCGTTTTGTGCTAACAGTAAAGGACAGTGCAGGGTTTTAATAGCTCATCCCCAAAACGAGGGAAGGTCCCAGAAGGTGATTCATCAGGGGGACCCTGAGAAGGAACCAGCCACTCCACTGTACACTATACCTGCCCCTCAAGCACCAATGGCTCCCCCAGCACCCGCTGACCTGCCTGAAAGCCCCCTGCCATCCGTCTCTACCTGTCCTGAACCAGAGCCTGACCAGCCAGACCCAGAGCCAATTGGGAGGAGACTATGCTCAGCCTAACATGCAGCCGCTTATCAGATGAAACTACAGGAAACCCAGGGCCCTCAACAGCTGAATGAAGATGGCACCATTCAACCAAGCCAACCTTTCTGGTACTACTAACCTTTTTGCACCATGGATTTTCTGAATTGGAAGCAACACACGCCATCGTATTCTGAAAAGCCACAGGCCCTTGTTGACCTTCTGGAATCAATCTGCCAAACACACCAGCCAACCTGGGATGACTGTTGATTGACCTGCATACCAGCACTGGGACTACCAGACGTGAGCCATGAATTCAACCTTTTCACCTGTGAAAAGGGACACATGGCCTTGGGAGTCCTCACCCAAACTGTCATAACCCTGGCAAAGGCTTGTGGCCTACCTGTCTAAGCAACTTGACCTGGTAGTTGTGAGATGGCCCCCCTGCCTCCAACTACTGGTGGCCATGGTCACTCTCATCCAGGAAGCTGACAAGCTTAACCCAAGACAGAACACCCAAGTAAAATTCCCCCACGTGGTAATGGCCTTAATGAACAGCTGAGGCTACCGATGATTCAATACCAAGTGCAAGGATGGCACAATACCAAGGCCTACTGTGTGAGAACCCACGGGTTACATTGGAAACAGTGAGCACCCTGAATCTGGCCACATTCCTTCCTACAGAGGCAGGCCCACCTGATCATAACTGTGAGGAAGCCATTGATGAAATTTTCTCTAGTCGGCCTGACCTCACTGATGCTTCCCCATGCCTGACCTGGTGCTCTTCACAGACGGGAGCAGCTTCATCCAGAACAGGGAATGAAAGGCCAGATATGCAATAACTACCCAAGACTGAGTCATCAATGCTAAGGCACTGCCACAAGGATGGTTAGCCAAAGGTCGAGCTATGGGCCCTAACTCAAGCATTCAGGTATGCGGAGGGGAAGAAAGTCAATATCTACATTGACTACAAATACACCTGCACAACTTTACATATCCATGGGGGATATTTATAAAGAAAGAGGACTACTTATGGTCAGAGGAAAGGAGATAAAAAACAAAGAAGAAATTCTCCAGTTACTTGAAGCTGTCTGGCAACTGAAGGAAATAGTAGTCGTGCACTACAAAGGACACCAAAGAGGGACTGACCTGATCAGTCAGGGGAAATGCCTGGTGGATCAGACAGGGTGGGAGGCCACTGCCCTGACCAAGTTGGCACCAAACCCGGACCCAGCCTCCAAGGTACTCCTAACACCAAGCCTACTGGAGAATCTGAGGTACATTCCAGAAGAAGATCAATGGGCAGAGGCCAAGGGCAGTACCTGGACTAATGAGGGCTGGTGGCAACTGCCGGATGAGAGTCTTTTCATTCCCAGGAACACATGGTCAAACAATACAATGATCTGACTCAGTGGGGAAAAAAAGATCAACTGGAGGTCACACACTGCCTACAGGCCGCAAAGCCCAAGGAAAGTTGAGCACATGAACTGAACCCTCAAGACCACGCTAGCTAAGTTCTGTCACAAAACAGGACTCTTGTGGGTAGACATACTACCTCTTGCCTTAACACTGGTCTGATGTGCTCCCGGACCTTCATGATATTCCACATTTGAAATTCTATATGGGAGACTCTTACCTATCATCAGTAGGCTTAAGGGTGACCCTCTGCAACCAGGGGAACTAGGCCTGTTGGTCCAACACCAGATGTTAGGAAAGACCTTTCACACAAGCTGAAATGTCTTAGACCAGGCCTCAATCGCTTTAGGAAACCAGGTACACCCCCATCAGTTAGGAGATATGGTCCTGATTAAGGACTGGAAAAAGGAACCCCTACAACTCATGTGGACAGGCCCACACATGGTTATACTGGCTACTCTGACTGCTGTTAAAATTGCCAGGTACAGTGCTCTGGATCCACCATACTTGGATCAAAAAGGCCAATGCTGGGGACACATCAGATACCTGGACAAGCCAAGCTGACCTTGCATGACCATTGCAAATAACACTGCGAAAGGTGTCAGGCGTCCAGCCCAGAATCAAGTGAAGGACGCGAAAGACCTCCACTGGCAGTACCTGGAACTCCACCCAACAGTAGAATTGTAAAGACCTGCCAGCCATTACACCTAGCCGATGCCAGGCTCCTGACTCTTCTCTTAGCTACCAGACTGGTTGGAGGCGCCCCCCTACACTGAGGCAGTAGCGCTGCAGAACAGGAGAGCCTTAAATCTACTAACTGCAGAAAAGGGGGGGGGGACGTATATGTTTCTATGAGAAGAATGTTGCTATTTTGTAAACCAGTCCAGGGTAATACCTGAAAACATTTAACTTAGGGAACATATTCGGAGGAGAAAAATGGAATTAGAAAACCCTTGGACTTTAAAAAGGTTAGGAAACTGGACTTCATGGATATTACCCCTCGCTGGCCCCTTGCTAATGGTCCTGCTAGCCAGGACATTAGGGCCCTGTATCCTCCAGGCCCTGTATCCTCAGCTCATTGAGACCACAGTGAACAGGGCTACCAACCCTGGCGTACACCAAGTCAGAAATATATGGTGATGCCCCATAAACAGAATTATAAGGGCATCAATGGGGGGAATGAAATGGAAAATTACTGACAAAGCTGTTTAATGTAAATTCTGTAGACTGTTTAATGTAAATTCTGTGAACTCCCACTTCCGCATTCTTTCCACCAGTTGCCTAATGTATGCATTTAGTTTCTGTAATGCTGCTTGCTTATTGTATCAACCAGCCCCCACCCAATCTTATAAGAATCCAGAAAGCCTGTTAGTTGGGGCTTGGAATTTAAAGACTTTAACTCCTCTGAGCCCTCTGGTGTAATAAAACTGGTTATCCAACTCTCCGTTTGACTTCCTTGGTTACCCATCCTGACGCAACACTGTGATAATATATTTCACATAGTACGCGACCCAGAAAGTGCTGGCCAGAAAGAATGTTAGAATGGCCAGCTGAATGCCTAGCCTAAGCACCAGGTTGGAGTAAATACTCTGCAAGTATGGGGACATATTTTTTCAGAGCACATTATTGCATTTCATCAAAAGCCTTTATGTAGCACTGTGCCCCACATAAAAAAATGTGTGTTTGAGAACGAAGGGATAGTATCAAGCAGGATGATCAAACTACCAATGCCATATGAGGACACCCACCATGGAGTAAAGCTCATATAATCACATTGCCCACCATGAGGAGGAGGAGCCCACAGACCTTGGCCAACTACACCTTCTTCAGTTCAGAGTCATCAAGGAGGACTCAACAAAAGGCATGGGTTGGAACAAGGTTTTCCTCACTCACAAGAGAAAATGCAGCAAGGTTAGTGTCAGTAGTTTATGCTGGTCTCCTATGTCTAGATGGTCCCTCCTGATAGCTGATGCAGGACAATGGACTACACACACACCCTTCATGTTGCAGGTAAAGACCAGGTTGTCTTTTCATGTAGTCCAGATATACTGATAAGCCTGGCCAGCAGCCTCACGAAGCACACACTTAAGCAATAAAAGGAAGTTCACTGCATACCCAGAGAAGGGGAAAGGTTTCTCCTTATAAGGAAGAAAAATAGGCCAGTTGGTAGCTTAATACTTGGCTTACCTATAGGGGAATGTTCTAGGCCCAGTGCACTACTCTCTAGGGTAATTCTGAAGAGGGGCAGCAGATCCCATGATGGCTGTTTTCCCAAAAGATGGTGGCAAGAGTGGATCCATTGGGGATTTTTTTTCTTATAATTCTAGACTCTGCAAGGTTAGAGGCCCTGCTACCCCATAGGAACATAATTTCATCTGAGGACACAAACATCTTATTGTAATATAAGATATAACTGCTGTCTGGGTACTTTAGACTCTGTGTTTCCAGATGCTAGCAGGTGAGAAAAGTTACCATCTTATCAGGGGTAGTTGAGACTGATCAGACAAATGAAATAGAGTTGCTGTTACATAGTATCTTCAGAGACAAAACAGTATGAAACTTTGGTGATCCACTTGGATTCTTCTTGGCATTTCCTTGCCCAGATATGATTGTAAAAGGACAAGTAAAGCATCCTTGGCATGAGTAAAATATGGTTACCTAAGGGCTCACATCCCTCTGAAATGGGGGTCTGGCTCAGGCATCAGCTAAGTCACTGAGGCCAGCAGAGTGGTAGCTGATAATCAGGAGAATCTAGAATAGATTTTTGGGAAAGACAATGAGAATCAATTGTGGACCAAAAACCAACTGCTGTGAACGATGCTATAGCTTATCCCATTAACCTTCCTCTTTTAAGTTTCTTCTTAGTAAGAAAGGCCTACCAGAATTGTATAGGAGGATCCTCCCAACATATGTAGAAGAGTAGATCCAGGAGGTACATGAGATGGGCTGCATTAGACATGGAGGTGCATCACTCAATATCTTCTTCAAAAACATGAGTTACCCAGCTATGAGGAGTGTGATTAGCTAAGTCTCAAGCCATTGGCTCCTTGAGGATCTGCCTCAGCTACAGATGCTGCCTTGCCTAAGGTAACGCTCTTGCTGGGCAAGCCATGTCTAGCACCTGGGCAAAGCTGGAGTAAAAATGTCCAGCTTATTCAGTCCAAGGCAAGTCTCCCTAATGGATCCCTCACTCCACAATTCTGCTGCATATCCCAAGGCTTTGTCCAAACTTCATTTTAGCAGCTGCTGTCAGAAGACCCATCACATTGTAATACATTATTTTACTATGTTTGTGCTGACCCTAGTAAGAATTTCTCATCCAGGGTTGTGCAAAATTCTAGTGTTTGGTAAGATATCACCAAGGATTATAAAATTTCTTGAAGGAGAAGGAGGAGATGGAACAAGAGAAGGAGGAAGAGAAAGAGGAGGAAGGGGAGGAGAGAAAGGAGGAGGAGAATGAGTTAGAGATTGAAGAGAACTTGCACTGATCAACAGTGACAAAACAGTCCCATTAACAATTACATTAGAGGTTGTTCAGCCCTCTATGGCAATGAGCAGTAGGATGATGTTTATTTGGTTGAGTCTGTTCTCCACATTTGACATAGAGATCATTGATAATTGGCAAGAACTATATTTCATGGAATGGAGGATGTAAATTGATGATGACACTCTTCATTCGTAATACCTCCCTCAATCTCTCCTTACATGTCTAGCTCTCATTATCCACAATATATTCACATATTTGTTCATTTGCAGTTTCAGAATTGCTAACCATATCTGTGAAAATAAATTTGTAACACTGTATCTACAGTTCCTTTTTGTCTTTAGCTTCATAGTATGTAATCAAAATAATGTTTTCCAAATTAATTTAGGTTAATTCTTTCCCTACTCATTCTAATTTGTTTTAACTGCATATTTATTTTGGAGGTATGTGAAGCATAACTATGGTTTTAAGAGATGCAACAGTACAAAAATATATACTTAGAGAAATGTTCAGAAAAATGTCATTTGTTCCTCATCCCTCCTAACTCCCATCTCCCCCCTTTTTCACACTCATTCCCAATACTTAAACAATTTCTTTGGTTTCTGATTTAATTATTTGTATTTGTTTTGCACAATTAAGGGAATACATACATCTTTTCCTTCCTACATAAAAAGTAGCTTACTGAAGTCACATTTTCTGTACTTCATTTTTTAAAAAAATTAATATATAGAGGAAATTGCTACATTACTATTTTTACTCCAATGCTTTAGACAGTGTTATACTTAGCTTAAAAATAATTTAGGAAGATTATTATAATTTTTTTCTTTTCAATGCTCCAGGATAATTTTTAGATTATTCGATTATCTAGCCTTTGAAGATTTGCCAGAATTCGTCTATGAGTATAATTTTTCTTAGCCTGGTACTTTATTTGGGGGTAGTTACTTAATGAATTTTTCTATTTCTTCAACAGAAATTGGTCTGCTTGAGTTTTTTAATCAAATAATATAACTTTATATTTTCCTAAGAAATTATCCATTTCATCTAGGCTATTAAAAGTACTTGCAATATAATATCTTTTGATTTTTAGAAAGTTTTCATCTGCTTCACTTGTTCTTTTTGTCATGTTATTTGCAAATTTGTCCTTTCTCCATGTTTTATTGAGCATTTATCTAGTGATTTTTCTGATTTTTAAAGGGCAATAATTTCATGTATTATTTAGATATAGTCTTTTCTCCACTTCATTAGCTTTTTCTTCAATCTTTATTATTTCTTTTCTGCACTTTCTTTTGATTTAATTGTTTGTTCTTTATCTTGGCTTATGACCCAGGGATTCATTCGTTTAGTTCATGCTTGTCCAACCCTCAGTCTGCAGGCTGCACGTGGTTCAGGATGGCTTTGAATGTGGCACAACACAAATTGTAAATTTTCTTAAAGCATTACAAAAATTATGCATGGGTTTCCTTTTAATTTTTAAATTTTAAAAAATTTTTAGCTCGTCAGTTATTGTTAGTGTTAGTGTATTTTGTGTATGGCCCAAGACAATTGTTCTTCCAATATGGCCCCGGGAGGCCAAAAAATTGAACACTCCTGATTTATATTCTTTCATTTTTGTTAATAAAAAGTTTAAGTTTGGGCAACAACATGCCAACTGTAGGTACATGGCACCCAACATTTGATTTTAAATTTTCTTTGTAAATTAGATTACACAATATGCCCTTTATATTTAGTCCCTTCCCCGTCTGAGAGACTTTAGTCTTCAGTAACATAATTAATTTGATTTATATTCAACATTATTATTGCTATTTCAATCAAAATTCTATAATTTTATTTTTTGAGTACTATTTTTATGTTTCCTTATCTCGCACTTCTTTTTAAGTCATCAACTCTGTTTAATTCTTCCTCTTTATGCTGAATCTATGGTCTCATTATCTTTTGTATTATCAAATGCTCTTAAGTTTAATCTATCTTATTAAATTTTAATCATGTTAATTTTTTTACTTCTTTATTTGATCCCCCCTCCCTCATCTGCAAAACTTCTGCCTTTTTACCCTCTGGTATACACTCAACTGTTCTCTGTATCTATGAAATTTTGTTTCTTTGTTTCTTTGTCTTATACCTTTGTTGCTTTCAGTTTTATATTCCACGTGAGTGAATTGATATGGTTCTCAACTTTTTCTGTCTGACTTCCTTTGCCTAGCATGATATTCTCAAGATCCATCCATTTTGTCCTAAATAACTTTTTTCATTTTTTTAAATTCATTTTTATTGTTAGACTTATTGGGGTGACATCTGTTAGCAAGGATTACGTAGGTTTCAGGCATACAATTCCACAGTGCATTGTCAACTTGTTCTATAATAAGTTCACCACTCAGTGTGACTTCTCTTTACATCACCTTATATTTAGCTTCCCTCCATCCTCTCCCACCCATTCCCTTTCATCCCTCCCTGACCCACTCATCCCCAAAATAACATTAAACTATTGATTGTGTCCATAGGTTATTTGTTTGTTTGTTCATTTTTTTCTTTGTTTCTTTCAGTTTTATATTCCACATATGAGTGAAGTCATACAGTTCTTCATTTTTTCTGTCTGGCTAATTTCACTAAGCATGATGATCTCCAGGTCCATCCATTTTGTTGCAAATGGCAATATTTCACCTTTTCTTATACCTG
Organism: Lyroderma lyra; assembly: GCA_004026885.1. NCBI lineage: Eukaryota > Metazoa > Chordata > Mammalia > Chiroptera > Megadermatidae > Lyroderma > Lyroderma lyra. The sequence continues at coordinate 128,025 of PVJL010004077.1, forward strand.
ATAGTATTCCATTGTGTATATGTACCACAGCTTCTTTATCCAATCATCTGTCGCAGGGCACTTTTGTTGTTTCTATGTTTTGGCTGCTGTGAACAGCGCTGCAATGAACATTGGGGTACATAAGACTTGAGCTACAAAGGTTTTCAAATTATTTGGGTAGATCCTCAGAAGGGGGATTGCTGGGTCAAATGGTAGCTCCATTCCCAATTTTCTGAGGAACCTTCACACTCTGTCCTCCGTAGTGTTTGTACCAGTTTACACTCCCACCAGCAGTGTACCAGAGTCCCTTTTTCTCCACATCCTCTCCAGCACTTGTTATTCCTTGTCTTGTTGATAACAGCCATTCTCACAGGTGTGAGGTGGTACCTCATTGTGATTTTGATTTGCATTTCCCTGATAGCTGATAAGGATGAGCCTTTTTTCATATGTCTGCTGGCCATTTGTTTTTCTTCATGGGAGAAGTGTCTGTTTAGTTCCTCTGCCCACTTTTTAATTGGGTTGTTTGTATTTTTGTTGTTAAGTCTTAATAGTTCTTTATATATTTTAGATATTAGACCCTTATCTGATGCATTATTTGTGACTATTTTCTCCCATTCAGTTGGCTGTCTCTCTGCCTTGTTGATGGTTTCTTTTGCTGTGCAGAAGCTTTTTAGTTTGATATAGTTCCATTCATTTAATTTTGCTTTTACTTCCCTTGCCTTTGAGGACAGGTTCATGAAGTCTTCTTTGAGTCCTAAGTCTATAAGTTTAGCTCCAATGTTTTCTTCTATACAGTTTATTGTTGCAGGTCTGATATGAAGGTCTTTAATCCATTTTGAGTTAATTTTTGTATATGGAGAGAGTTCACAGCTCAGGTTCATTTTTTTTTAATTCATTTTTATTGTTAGACTTTTGGGGTGACATCTGTTAGCAAGTATTACATAGGTTTCAGGCTTACAGTTCTACAGTGCATTGTCAACTTGTTGTATAATAATTTCACTTGCATATATTTTTCCAGTTTTCTCAGCATCACCTAGTAAGAGGCTGTCTTTTCCCCATTATATGTTTTTTGCTCTTTTATAAAAAATTATTTGTCCATACATTTGTGGGTTTATTTCTGGGTTTTCATTTCTGTGTCATTGGTCTATATTTCTGTTTTTCTGCCAGTACCAAGCTGTTTTGACTATTGATGCTTTGTAATATAAATAAAAGTCAGGAAATGTAATGCCACCAGCCTTATTCTTTTTATGTAGTATTGATAAATCACTTTTTTCAAAACAGCCTTGCACTTATGTATTTTTATTACACAGTCAAATGTAATGAGTATACATTACCTACTTCCAATGGAAAGAAGTAATTTAGCATTTTAAATTTCTTCTCATGCTTCCTTTCTTTCCTAATTTTTTTCATATGTAATTCAGAGTTTTAGAACTATTTGGTTAAGTGAAATTATTTATTTTACATTATTTACCTTCTCTTCCAAAAAACAATTTTACATTTTGTATTTCAACCATACTCACATATTCAGATTTAACTTCATTTCAGGTGAAAATGATTTCTATATTCACTGCCAAGGTATTTTTACCACTCCTTTCCCATTTTTAAGCTTTTAATTTTAATTTCTCTCTAGGTGGATTAGATTACTTCTTTCCTCCTTTTAACATATGAGGATCTTAAGTGGTTGGTTATAATTCATGAGTATTTGGTTATAATTTGGTTAAAATTATGAGCATTTGCCTTTGTGGTGCCTAAATATATGAAAACTATAGTCATATACCCAGCCATTGAATACAAATCTAAAAACAATGTTTCATTATTTCTATTTTTTGTTTCATTATTTCTAATAGTAGGTTTATTGTGTTCCCAGATATGTGTCTAATTGTTATAAGCTTTAATATAGTTATTACTATGGAAGCCACCTTTTGGCATGGCTTCTAATGATACTGACAACCTTGTATAATCTCCTCCCCTAGAATTCGGGATCTACCTAATAAAGTGATTACAACGAAATGATGGAATGTTACTTCTCTGATTAGGTTATAAAAGACTGTGACTTCTATCTTCCTAACACTTTCTCATTCTGATGAAATCAACTTCCAGATTGTCAGATGATCAATGGAGAAGCCCACATGGCAAGGAATCAGAAATTTCTGGCCAGTCGCTGGTGAAGGAGTTAGGTCTCAGTTCAACAGCCTGTGAGGATATGAATCCTTCCAATAACCACATAAATGAGCTAAGAAAGAACTTTCTTGAGTTGAGCTTTTAAATGAGCCCAAAATCTAATTGTAGCCTGTGAGAAACATATCCAGAGGGTTGAGCTAATCTGACCCTTCCTGAATGCAGAGTCAGTCAAATAATGAATGTATGTACTTTTAAATCTACTGTGTTTTAAGTTAACTTGTATCACAACAATAGATGAAAAAATATAGTTACGACCTGTTCATACTCTTTATCTGCATGCTCAGAAAGTTTCTTAAATTTGTCTTCCAGAACATTGCTTTTGTCTTCTGTCACATTGGTTCTCCTGTGTGGGAGTTCTTATATACAATTTTTAAGTTTTAATTTCTAGAAATTTATGTATTATTTATTTGATCTCATTTAAATTTTTTTTACCTCTCATTTATTCTGTAAATATTAATCTTATCTTGTGGCTTATTCTTTCATCTTCTCATTTTGTTTAATAATGCCCATCCTCTCTTGAATTATGCAGAGTTTCAATAGGAAATGTAGGTAGAAGTATACATTATTTTTCCTATCATAACTGATATACTTTTTCTCTAATTGGCATACTATAGTCAACTCATTTTTATGCTACAGGACCTACAAAAATACATCATTTTTATGGTTATGTGTATGTTTACTTAGAAAAATAAGAGAGGTGTCTAGTTCTGTGATTGACCCAAATTAACATGAATAGAGTCTTCGAGCCCTTGATTTTTTCCCTGGATATTGTTATTATTCTACCATCTTATAACAGAGGGCAAGTTTTTATGTTATCAGTTATATCAGTAAAATGTTTTCATATTCAGCTACATGTTTTGCCATACTGTACTCAATATATAGCAGGTAATTGGGTTGAAGACCTGTCACCAGTGTCTGGGAGAATTCTTGTGCCAGGCTTGTTTGTAATTGGTGTAAGTAGGTGCCTTCAAATGTCAATTTATAGACATTGAAGTATTTCTTAGTACTGAGGTCCTTCAATATTTCTAATCCACTCTCACTTACAATTCTTCCTCTTCCAGTGAGAAAGTATGCTGAGAGTGGTTTTGTTTTGCTTCATTAAAGTACCATATTCACTCCCTTGCAAATATCCTTTTCTATTTTGGAAAATATATGCTAGTCTTCTTTAATTTCCAAATCTGATGTAAGTTCTCCCTCTTTTGTTTTGTCTTTTATCTTCTAATTGCCTTTCCTGTGGTTACCATCTCATAAAGAAGTTTTTGGAAATTTTATCTCTTTATTCTAATACTGTTAATAGTAAGGTATACTGGCATACCCATTTTAAAGACGTGAAAATTATGCCTTAGAAAAAATAAATAATTCATCTAAGTTAACCTAGATATTAAAAAGAAAAACAGATTTGAATACAGGTATTCTCACTTCTAGTTCAGTGCTTTGGCCTAAACTAGATCACTATTCAAGTTCTTTCTCAAACTATTCCCTTAAGCAGTTTGAAGAGAGGAATAAAATGGCTCAGCAGATGCCAGTTGTCCTTAGAGGTAATTCTTTGGGTAGTCAGAAAATTATATGAAATTATATTCTGATATGTAACACTCTTACACAAAGATTAACCTCTATCTATCTACCAACAAGACAGTTCAATTAAACTACAGTTAATTAGCATATATAACCAAATCATAATTATCTAAATTATTCCTCTCCCTGTAAAATCATGTTTCCCAAGTGGCTATCAGCTGTGGAAGTCAATTGGTTTTTATGTTTTAACCCATCTGCTTTAGCAAAGTGTTTACTAATTTTTGTTGCATTTGGATAATGTCCTAGAAACTAGTTAAAATCTAATTTGATGGCCTCACAGGATTTAATGACAAAATGCTTTTTTGGCAGATATGAGTCATCATCTAGTTTAGCAAAATCAGTGTCAGACACTTGGAAAATTTTTGACAATAAAGTGTTGTAAACTGTGGCAGGATGAAGGAAATTAAATGAATGATGAAGAAAAAAATAAAACAGAAAAGTTAGCTTTGTGCTCAGCAGTACAAATTTTTATCTTGAAAATGGGTTTCTGGATTAAAATTTTGTGTTTGCAGTGGCCGAATGCTTAATTATATATTTTAGGCATGTCACTCATTTCCTGTTCTCCTCAATAGACTATCAATGCCACGCTTTGGGTGGTAGTGTTGTCTGGGACAACAGTTTTGGAGGCTCCAAAGGGAGCCTTGTGAGCAGCATCGTGATTAGTGGTCCTAGGACCCAGTAGGGAGTGGTGGTTGTGGAGCTGGAGATACCAGGAATGGGAGAACCACAGCAGGTAGGTGGGTTGAATGTGAGTGGGGCAGGACCAAGAGACAGCCGACTTGGGCACTGGTCCCAGCTTGGCCAGAGAGACCTGAGCAATTTAGAAAATGGACAGAGTCAGTAGTTTAGTCGTTACCTCATGATAAGTGGGGAGCAGATGGGAGAGTAGGGTGGGAGTGTCAAATACATGGTGATGGAAAGAGAACTGATTGGGTGATGAACATATAATGCAACACAAAGATGACAGATTGTAGAATTGTACACCTGGAACCTATGTAATTTTTGATAAACAATGTCACCCTAATAAATTTAACAATAAAAAGAAAAATAGAAAATAAGTGAATCAGTGAATCAATGCCAAGCTTTAAAATGTATTCATATTTCATCAATGGATTTCATGTAACCCTCCTATTTAATTTTAATTTATAACGTAAGTTGCAAAAACCACTATTTTCTGGAGCTTCTCTCAATCTGTTGAGATTTTGCTTCCTGGCAATTGTCCTCAGTTTTGCTCAAATAAACTCTTATAAACTTAAAATAAAATGAAATAATATGTATCCATATAGATATTAACATTTATATTAAAAACATGTATATTGTGGAATTTAATACTTCAACTTTTAACTGAAATATGCATGCATTTATTTTTTATAGACATTTATTAATAACTGATTATTGAAAAGTTTATTTTGGGTACTTTTGAGGATATACAGAAAATAATTGCTTCTGAGTACTTACTTTATAATAGCCTAATTTTGTATTATCCCTATTTTCATGATAATAACATTCAGGCTCATACCTCCAATAGAATCATTGTGAGACTTTGATAGGGTATCTGTCTATAAACAATAATTAAAAATATGATTGCACACCACTCTATAAAATTGTCTTTTTTCTCCCCCCAAAAAGTCAAAGAAAACACTCAAAGCAAGATCATATCTCTAGCAGCAACCTCACAGATGAGATCATTATTTTATCATTCAAACATTGGAATTGAGTTTAGAATACCAAACATCACGAAGTTGAAGAAAATTTTCAGATCATTAGAAATGACTAGAAATACATGTACTGTTGTTCTGATTCAGGTAGTAAGCAGCTAAATTATCTTATGGAAGTCATTCAGCCCACTGGTTTGAGTAAACTGACTGGAAAATGATAAGGTTATTGTAAGATTAGGTTAAGACTATTAAACTTATCAAGTGTTAAATGATACTGGTAGCAGTATTGATGTTGAAAACTGGTCAAAGTCTGGATAAATTTTCAAAGTAGAACCAACAGAATTTGTTTTGTTTGGACTTGTAGTATGAGTTACTCACCTTATTTAACACAAGTATTTTCATCTGTTAAATAGGGTTAAAATTGATAAGAGTTTGTCATGAAGAGAGTGTTATAAAGAAGCTAGAATCTGTTTAGCATAATGTTTATCATAATGCTTATGACATATGAATGATCAACTAAAGATAATGGTTTTATCTTTGAGGGGCATTAAGGGGCATTAAGAAGAAAGCCACATTAAGAAAGACCATATATAGTCATGGGATGTAAAGTATAACCTAGGGAATATAGTCAATGGTATTGTAATAGCTATGTACAGTGTCAGATGGGTAGTGGACTTGTTGGGGTTATCACTTTGTGAAGTTTGCAAATGTCTAATCATTATGTTGTTTTGTACACCTGAAACTAATAATAAAAAAGGGTAAAAAAGGGAAAAAAAAATTAAAAGAGAAGGAAGCCTGTGTTTGTAAGGGTCTCAGGTAGCTTTGTCAAATCCAATCAGTTCTCCAGCCATCTCAAAAAAGCCAGGATTTATTTTGACTGAAGCTCTAATGTGGGGAAAATTATATCAGAAAATATTTTTTAGTCTCCTTCCTTTAGCTCACTGAGTGCAGATTATTTCATGTTAAAAAATCAGGCATGCGTTATTAAAACAGCATTTTGAGGTTCATTTCTTTGCCTTGGTATTATTGGCCTAGATAAGAGTGAAACTTCAAAGATCTGGCTCATTTCTAAAGATGTTTTCATTTTATATACTCAAGTGGCAGAACTCCACTAACAAATTTCGTCTCTGATTCCATTTAAATAAACTTGAGGAGCTAATAGAAGTGCATGCGTTTGTGATAGTCATAAAAATCAGGTACATTCTAAACATGATTTGTACCTTTGTATACTTTTCTCTCCCTATTAACACTAATAAAGTATTGTAGTTTTGTATAAATAGCTACATTTTCCCCATTACTTCAGTTGCATTCATTTAGTAATACTGGAAAATTTCATAATGATCTGAAGCCACTTCTTGCATGTATGTTCTTGTTTAAAAGTCCCTAAAGGCTCATAAAGGCTTTATTTTCTCAATATAAAGCTTCATGGATATATAAAATTTAAAAATTCAGTCCTAGGCAATTGTCTTTTATTTCACTGCACCATTCTTATTGATGCCTTCATTAAAAAGCTATTCTGGGCAACTGATTTGACTCAATAAAATCCTATTTAGATTGTTCCACAAGAAATTAACCTGACTTTCTCAGCCAGTAGTTTCTAATTGCCACTTGGTTTTCTGCTACCCTCTAGTGACCTCTAGCATATGTGGAAAGCAGATTAACCCTCTGTGCTGGAAGCAGTTGCTCAAGATAATTATCAGCACTGCCTAGGTTGGTTGTGTGTGATTATGTTTGAGTGTACTTTTATGGGCATATATATGAGTTAGGGGTGAGAGAAGAATAGTATTTCAAGGTGGAGGAGAATTGATTTTATGATAACCAGTCAGCAATAAAACCTAACCTTCCTGATTTTATGCTTCAATCCTCTTAAACTCTGTAGGCAAAGCATGATTTTGAAGAGAATCAGTGAGATACTTAGACACAGAACAAACTGATGGTTGCCAGCTGGGATGGGGTTAGAGGGTTGAGTGAAAAGGGGGAAGAGATTGAGAAGTACAAATTCATAGATACAAAATAGTCATGGGATGTGAAGTACAGCAAAGGAAATATAGTTTATAATATTGTAATAACTATGCATGGTGTCAGATAGGTACTAGATTTATCAGGATGATCACTTTGTAAGTTATGTAATTGTGTAATTACTCTGTGGTACACCTGAAACTAATATAATATTATCTGCCAACAGTAATTGAAAAATAAAACAATTATTAAAAAATACAAAAGGAGGAGTGTAAGTGTCTGATTCTAAAGTTGTTCCCCAAGTTTCACATAGAATAAATGCAGAAATGTAAGATGGAATTGTAAATAAGTGTGTATAGACAATGTAAATTAGTCTGTAGTTAGGAAAAAGTATGTCCTTTAAAGTACAAAAGTACAAAAGACTCAACAAAGTTTAATCCTGAGTAGGCACATACATTTACAAAACAAACATTTCAAAAACCAACAGAAATCAAGATAATAGAGCAGGAGTTCTAAATTATGCAGAAAATGCACTTCCAACCTGATCATATCTCTGCCAGATATTCCATACCTGATTCACACTACAGGTCTGGCAATACCCTGACCTAGGTGTGGCAATTTCCTACACTGAGTTTCCCAGCAGGGGATCTTACACATTTTTGGGGGAACTGAGAATGGACTCTTCAGCTTATCTAATTCTGGGAGTCTTTAATTAATAATGCAATATTGCCCTTTCCTAACACAGCTAGACTTGTGTTTGCTACTCAGTTCTTCAATTTGAAGCAAGATATTATCTAGGACTATATATATACTTAAGTGGCAGAAATATAGAGAAAAACAAGACAATTATTATTTCAAAAATTGGGTCCATCCACTTTGTTGTAAATGGCAATATTTCATCTTTTCTTATAGCTGAGTAATATTCCATTGTGTATATGTACCACAGCTTCTTTATCCAGTTATCTGTCATAGGGCACTTTGGTTGCTTCCATGTCTTGGCCACTATGAACAGTGCTGTGATGAACATTCGGGTACATAAGTCTTTGCTGACTAAGGTTTTTAAATTTGTGGGCTAGAAACTGAGAACAGGGATTGCCATATCATATGGCAACTCCATTCCCAGTTTTCTGATAAACCTCCATACTGTCCTCCACAGTAGTTGAACCAATTTACATTCCCATCAGCAGTGTGTGAGAATTCCTTTTTCTCCACATCCTCTCCAACATTTGTTTTTTCTTTTCTTGTTAATACTAGCCATTCTAACACATATTAGGTGGTGTCTCGTTGTGGTTTTGATTTGCATTTCCCTAATAGCTAATGAAGCTGAGTATTTTTTCATGTCTGTGGCTATTTGTATTTCTTCATGGGAAAATTGTCTGTTCAGGTCCTCTGCCCACTTTTAAATTGGGTTGTTTGTTTTTTGTTGCTGAGTCATACTATTTCTTTATATATTTTAGATATTAGGCCCTTATCAGATGTTTTGTTTGTGAATATTTTCTCCTATTTGGTTGGCTCTCTCTTTGGATTGTTGATGGTTTGTTTTGCTGTGCAGAAGCTTTTTAGTTTGAGATAGTCCCATTAATTTGTTTTCGCTTTTACTTCCCTTGCCTTTGAGGTCAGGTTCATGAAGTCTTCCTTGAACCGTAGGTCTATAAGTTTAGTACCTATGTTTTCTTCTACACAGTTCAACATTTTGGGTCTTATAGGTAGGTCTTTAATCCATTTTGAATTAATTTTAGTATAGGATGACAGTTCACAGCTCAGATTTATTCTTTTGCATATTTTTTTGCTAAGAGAAATAAGCCACACAGAAAAAATCCAAGAACCATATGACTTCATTCATATATGGAATATAAAACTCAAAGCAACAAAGAAAAACAAACAAACAAACAAACAAACAAACAAAACTCATGGACACAATCAGTAGTTTAGTGGTTACCTGGGGGCAAGAAGTAAAGGGGTGGGAGAAGAGGGAAGGAATGAGAGAGGAGGGAGGAGGAGGCTAATATATGGTAATGGAAAGAGAACTCACACTGGGTGGTGAAAATATAATGCAACACATAGATGACACACTGTAGAATTGTACACCTAGAACCCATGTAATTCTTACTAACCTATGTCACCCCAATAAGTCTAACAATAAAAAAAAATTAGGATAGTGATTATATGTGTGGCAAGGAGAGGGATGCAAGGGGGTTTCTAAAGTACTGGTAATAATATCTTTCTTAGTTTTGATTGTGCTGTGAATGATAGCCACTCCAGTATGTCCACCTCTTAATCCCCAGAAGCTATGGATGTGCTAGCTTACTTGGCAAAAAGGACTTTGCAGATGTGACTAAGTTAAATATCTTGGTATGAGGCTATCTATATCTTGGATTATTTGGATGGGTCCAATGTAATTACAAGGATCCTCATACAAGGGAAGTAACAGTGTCAGAGAAGAAGATGTGACAATGGAAGCCAAGATCAGAGTGGGAAGGCTGTAAAGATGGTACATTACTGTCTTTGAAGATGAAGAAGAGGCCACAAGCAGGGAATGCAGTTGTTCTCTGGAAGCAGGGAATGGTGAGGGCTTGAATTCTTCCCTAGACCATCCAAAAGGAACACAGCTTTACTTAAATTTTGATATTAGCCCTGTAAGGAATGTTTTCAGAGTTATGACCTCTAAAACTGTAAGATACTGTATTTGTGTTCCTTTTTAAATGTTTTAAATTGCTGCCCCGGAGTTTGCAATATAAGAGGGCTGTCTGGAAAACATCCAGCCATTGTCAATATAACAAGAACAGTTAAATGACTGGACAGCCCTTATACATTTATAACTAATGGATGTCTACTTTAAAATACAAGTAACCCCTGTATAACATGGTTGTTAGGTTTCTTTAAATTATGGGTTATGTGAATCTGTGTCATACGAAACAAAGAACAAAAAAGGAGGCTAGATTCCAAAAATTAAAAAAAATATTCTATTATATTCTTATAAGTAAGAGAAATACCTCTATTAAAGCAATTTTCACCAAAAGTATAATATATTAATATGTATTGTATAATGTTTTTTTCATCATCACTACTAAGCACCATTAACTGAGGGGGGTTTTCTTCGACAAGATATCTTTATCCTACGAACTTTCTTCAGCATAATCTTGACTTCTAGTCTGCACTTTCTACAAAAAAAATGTGTTATTTTAGATTGCTTGCTTTTAGCTGAGAGAGCTTTATAAATTTCATTATGTGGTGCTAAGCACTTGTGAAGTTCTCCCTTAAACTTTGTGCTTCTTTCAGTAGAAGGATCTTCATTTTGGAAATATAGTTCCAAATTTTTGGCTAAGCTTAGGCCTTCCTTTATGCTTTTTAGAGTAAACTGTTTAACTTCTTCATTTTCACAAGTGCTATCATCCCCTGAATTATCTTGGCTTATTCCAGATGTCATTTCCACCAAATTTACTTCATCAGTTTCTTCTTCCACCAGTAATTATTGGATATCTTGCTCCATGTTGTTTAAGGATTTCTCTAATTCTCAAACCATGTTAGAATGAAACCATGATAGAGAGGTGCTGTGTTATACGGGGATTACCTGTAATATCATGCCAATTTATGTTTACTACATTTACCTTATAATAGAATATTCCTAATTCTACCCTCCAATGCCTTATATCATTGGTATTATTCATTTCACTTACATATATGTTATAATCACACTATACATTGTTATGATTTTTACTTTAAATGGTTGCTTTTCATTTAATTAAGAATAAGAAAAATAAAAAGCTGTACTTTGTCTTCATTTATCCCTTCTCTGGTCCTATTTCCATCTTAATGTAGATCTGACTTTCTCACTTTCATCTTCTCTCATTCTGGAAATCTTTAATAGTGGCAATATTACCCTTTGAAAGCAAAATGATCATTTAAATCCAGAGAAAATAACAGAGGCCACTGTTAAAGCTAATGTGTAGGTAATTAAAAAAGATAATTTAATTGCATCTTTCTTCATTTTTCATCTATTAACTGACCTTAAAAAGCAATTTGTAAAATTATATATATGTATGTCTCTCTCTGTGTGTGAACCTACAACATATACAAATGTAATACATTTAACAATAATAGAACAGAGTTCCAGAAAGAAGTTGTATTTAAATAAGAAAATGACAACCCGTAGTTAGAATCCATGAGATGGTTGAAATAGTGTGTGTTTATAAATAAAACTAATTTTGATTTCAAAATATATCAGATAATATATAGAACACTAGTGTCATGTAAAACGGGGAAGAGTGAACAGAGGGATATAGGAGTAACTATATAATTAGCTTTAACAGTAGTTTTCTGTTATTTTCTCTGGATTCAAATGATCATCTTGCT